>JANAVB010002600.1:9032035-9287035 GCA_029216955.1 Iris pallida | reverse complement strand
GAGACATTTCTTTCTCCACCAAATAAAGAATGATCCAAATAATTCCAAATAGGCTTCCACGTTAAAAAAGGATCAATGAAGCTGATAAAGAAGTAAGGTTAAATAAACTAAACTACACTCAACAGTTTTAGTTAAGATAGATAAATGGGATATCAAAAAAGAATGAAAACTGTAGTGAACTAAATTGAACATTAAAATAGTCCCAAAAAAAGTTGCAGAGTAACTTTTACAACTTGAAAGGTCATGCCGTAAACACAAATTTCCCAGGAATGGCATTATTTCAAGTGAAAGCACCAAACAGTAATAAAGTACAGATTGTAAAATGAAAGTAAAAAAAACCCGAGTTTAATTGAGAAGGAAAAATGGGAGCAATTCCATGTGCCTTGATCTCATTTACACAAAACAGAATGCTACCTAAACAGTGAATTCAAGTATCCAAGATCATAACTAGTGACAACTGATAACTAAATTTTCACAAAAAAAAGTAGCTTTCTCAATATACACTTGTTTTTGGTAAGTGTTGAAGGCTAAATATCACAAACTCAAAAACCACAGAACCACAACCCAAATTCCTTAAACCAGCAAGCTTGTTAATTCCTGATACCCACAAAACCATAGCCCAAATTCAAGAAAACAATAAGGAAAATATTATATAGAGTTCCAAGACAAACCTCATAAGTGTATGTCCACATTTCATTGTTCAGTCCAGACTTTGTTCTTTAACCTGTCCCAGAAAAAGAATCACATAGTTTAAAAAATGCTTAAGAATCACATAGTTCTAGAAATACTTAAGAATAACATAGTTGTACCTAAAATGAAGAAGCCTAGTCCAATTTGATATATCTTATGGGCCATGCAATCGTACTCTGTTCAGCACAAGAAAGTTTACTGAACTTAGCTGTTGGTCGATACAAAACAATGTCATCAATTACATCACGAACCCAAACTTTCCAACAATCATGGCCTAAAGGAACATGATGGACCAATGCACTTGGATCTATTGATGAAATTTTAGCAGTAGCAATAACAATTTCATCTTTCGCATACCAACTAAGCAATTTGCACATCTTATTCTCAATATCAGAACCTTTAGCTCCACTCGCTAATTCATGTTGTCTTCTTTGTGTTCCTTCACAACCAAAATCTTGTATACTTGCTGCACTTGCTTTGTTGCTTTTTTTGTTTTTTGCTCGCTCGCTAGCGAAAATTTGAATGCTCTTACTGCCTTTTTGTTTTCCCTGATCATTTTGTACTCTCATCTTTAGAACTTCTACCAATTGTTTCTTCCTTCTGTTTCCTATTATCATTATATAAGTAGGTCAAATATCAAATTTTGTGATCAAGTGCATTGACAAAACCAAAAGAAAAGTTAATATGGATATTTCATAAACTTACAGAGTTATTTTCTCCTTTGTCGAACCGACCCAAAAGATCTTTCACCAAGCCCTTCAAGCTCTCCAATTCATTCTCTAATCTTGTGACTTTATTACCCATATGAATTTGACCATCCACTTTTGAAGGATTTGCTCCAAATCCAAACCCTCTTACTCGTTCTCGTGGATTCGGACCAAGTACTTTTGATACGGCATCATTTGTTATAGAAGTATGTTGTGACGGGTCTTCCTGAGCCTTGTATTGCTTTACTTGTTGCTAGAAAAACACAAATTGGAGATATATAAATACTAAAATATAAAAACAAACAAAAGAGAGCTTAAATATACAACAAGATATTGTTACCACTATATTCGAGTCTTGAACTTCCCCATCTGAATTGGTCTTTCGTGCTTCATATGCATGAATCCAAACATCGGCCCTTGAAATTGCTTCAGGTGTCTCACTTTTTTTGCTTCTACAAAATAACAAATATAGATAACTACAGTAATCTCACATTTTAAACCAAGATGAACCTAACATATTATTCTTACCAACTCGTCTTCAACAACGGCAAAACTTTTGCTACTTGTACGATGCACTAAATCAACTTGTTTTGCTCGCATCTCTTTGAATTTTTCAGTTCTTTCCTATGAAAAAGATTAGGGAAAAAACGTTGGTGACATAACAAGATACAAAAGTGTAAGAAAAAATAGAGTTAGGGAAGAAAACCTTGAAGTATGTACTACGAAATCTCAAAACTAGAATTACCAAAAAAGTATGACTTGTTCTGGCTTTAATAAAAGACATCCACTTATCCATAGGTTCAATGTTTACAGGTTTGAGGAGGCTAGAAGCACGTTGTAGGCCTACCACTTCCGCTTGCATCCTCACTTGTTTCACCAAATTGGATCTCCATTCTCGCCAAATCTTAAGTAGTTTCTAAAAGTATAATCCTTGTGGCACTCATCAATAGCAAAATTTTGCTGCAAAAATATGATCCAAATTTGGTTGTTAAATATCATGTAAAATATAAGAAACAAGTCAATAGTAATACTAACAAACTTACCGTTACATGTTCCCAAATCTGATCTTTGAAATCAATTGAGACATCCTTCCATTTAGTCATATTAACTGGTAGCAGCTCTCTTGCCGTCATGCCAAGGAAAGAACTAAACTTTGGAGCATTTTCCTTAATGGTTGGCCTCTATGGTTGAAATCAAAGGGGAGAGGAGCATGCTTAGCTTGTTTGCTAACTGCCAAACATTTTGCCTTACCCCTAGGCATTTTTTTTGGTTTTTCTGCATTGACCTCTTCTACTAAACCATTTGGTAATGTATTGGATGATGTCTTAGGTGGGGAGTTAGAATCTTTATTAGAAACGCCATCCAACATTGGTAAGGACCGGTTCTTTTCTTGTCTAGATGCAATAATAGCAGCAATTCATGAAGCTTTCTTGTGTTTTCTGGTTCTCCTTGGAGCACTGTTTGAGCACTTCATCAAACAAAAAAAAAGTTAAAATAATGAAAATAAATAGTAACTGTTTAATACTTGTAAATTTATATGTCTAGAACAATTTATTGTAAGAAATTGAGTGTCAGTTCATAGTAATAGGTAATAGGTAACCTGAGTATCAATAATTATAATGCATGGTACATGACATCATGTTCAAAGTGTATACAATGAGTGTTCCAGATGGTTTGCAGGTAAGGTAGACTGCAATTTACAAGCCCAGGTAGATTGGACAAGTTATTAAGTCAATGGTACATGACATCATGTTCAAAGTAGGCATCCTATTGTCACCACTCGACAACAATGCTGTTTTGGGGCTACCCTACTATTGAGTCTCCTTCATTTGAGAACAACCACATCAGTTATTTCCCCTCAGTGAATAAAATAGGAAGAGGGCTATAAGTAGCAGTTGGTGAGAAGGGGTTTCATCAGTCTACAACATTTGGTATTAGTTTTTATTATTGTTTCTGTCCCACATGAGGACTTTAGTATCAGTCAAGGGGTAATCAGATGGGGAAAATTTGTATAGTTCAGTCCCTTTTTGGTTTAGTATCATATTGTTCAGGCTATTTCAAATATTCAGTCCTACTTGCCTGTACAGTCCAGTCATTTCAATTAACCATTTAACTTTGCATCAATATAGTGATTTCCCATTCCTTTGAGTATCAGTCAATGGGATACATATTAGTATCAGCCATACATTAATAGTTTAGTCCCTTCGTATCTTAACTGTTCAGTCCCCAAACTGAACATGGTATCAATCCTCTTTTGGGTTCAGTCAATAGGAAATTAGGTAACAGTCCTACTAGCTTATTTTTTCAGTCCTTGTTCATTACTGTTCAGTATCTACTTGACACATATGCTCTATTTTTGTATCAGTTCCTTTGTGTATTGATTATATTTTATGCGAGGTTTATTTCTCTCTCCTCCCTTACTATATCTATATCTATTTGCTAATAACAGAAACATACACCTGCATGAATGCAGTTATACACATACATGAGAGAAACTCCCAAGAATTAATATTAGGCTAATCTGCAACTAAATACCCTAAACTTTTCCCGATTGGAAGTTGTTACCCGTTAAAAAAAGCAAGTTGCTACCCAAAGTTGTAATTTACAACTAAATTCCTTGAACTTTCTCCAATTTGCAACTTGCTACTTTGATAGTGTTAAAATGATCCCTTCCTATTTTCATATTTCTTAATGATACCCTAGCTTATCTACATACAGTAGCAAGTTGCAAATTGGGTTAAGTTCAGACTTCAGAGTATTTAGTTTGTCTATTTATAATAGTATAAGATACAAAATTAGTAATTTTAATAGTTTATGGTAGCAAACTTGCAAATAGGGAAAAATTCATGGTATTTACTTGCAAATTTTGCCTTAACATTATAAAATATGAGGCATTTGTTGCCGTCAATATCCCAAGTAATCTATATTTTTTTATGTGTAACATGATTTTGTTGCATATTATTCATCTGTGTACAAACCACACAAGTGCCAACACAATGGAGAAATATATGTACTTGAAGAAAGGAAGCTAATCTAAAAAGTAATTAGTTGTTACCATTGATTAATCGCTATGGACAGCATGAGTCTTATTCTTCATAAATCTTACCATTTTAAAATGAGAAGGCAGAATATTAATAATCCGTTCTGTGTAAAATGTTTGTTTGTTTCGATGTCTGGCCATGGTGTTGGTTTTTTCTACATTAGAAAAGAGTTAAGTTTTGCAACGGTCTCTTGCATGTATTCTTTCTAGCTGAATGGTAGCAATGATTTTGGTGTAGGAATGGATTCCTGCCTTCAGAACAGCAGCTCTTGATAAGCTTCACTTATATCAGTTTACTGTTCAGTCCCTAATTATCATCTGTTCAGCCTTCATTTACATTCAAGGTGCAGTCCAGTCTATTTGATTAGTCCCTTACCTTCACTTATGCTCAGTCCCTGTCCTACATCTCTTTTTTGTTCAGTTTGCTTAATTTCAGTCCCTATATTTGTGTATCAATCCTTTTGGACTTAATGTTCAGTCCTGATTAAAATTATCAATCCCAGTTCCAGTCCAGTCTTGTATTCAAAGTCAGTCTACTTTCCTATATGGTTCAGTCCTATGATTGATACATATATTAGTTCAGTCACTCTTTAGATGATCAGTCCTTGCATATATTTGTTTAATCCTAATTGTTCATGTTCAGTCCATTCCTTTATGTTCAGGTTTTGCAATGTCAGTCCATATCCATATATGTTACAAACCTATATTTTGCCTAAAAGTATTACAGGTTATTCATGTTTCCCTATATTTTGCCTAAAAGTATTGACCAAATATTGCTAAATTTATTCTGCAGGATGCATGCAACAAATTTATTCTACAGGATGTATGCGACAGAAAAAGTAACCAACAGAATAAGCATATATTGCTAAATTTTGCTTCAATTACTTTACTACAATTTGTCCGAGAGAAGGTATGTTTAAAGTTAAAAAAACTAAAAGCTCAAACTTACTTCGTCACCGTTTTCAGCCATCTTATTGATCAAATATTTATTCTCAGATAATTTGATCAATCTTCACCGTCTTCACTTTCAGTATGTTAAGAAAACATAATATATAATTCATTAAATTCATAAAATAAACATCTACTCAAACAATAACTCAAGATTAATATAGATAATTATATAAATGGTCTTGGTATGATTACCGATATATAAGATAGATCCTCATAATCACGCATTACACAATCTTTATCATCAATATCAAAGTGAAGGTGTGATACATCTAAAGGAGTGCATGGCATAT
Organism: Iris pallida; assembly: GCA_029216955.1. Lineage (NCBI taxonomy): Eukaryota > Viridiplantae > Streptophyta > Magnoliopsida > Asparagales > Iridaceae > Iris > Iris pallida. Next base: position 9,281,357 of record JANAVB010002600.1, on the reverse strand, counting down.
ATTCATTCCCATCATCCGTCTCATTCTCATAAAAACCTCTTTGTGGTGCTTTCAATACAACATACCAATTCGATGTGTCCGACTCTCTTGAATAAAATACTTGTTTTGCTTGTGATGCAAAAATAAATGGATCCCTCTCAAATTGATGTTGTCCTTGATGGAGGTTAACTAATGTAAACCCATCTTCAACTTTGATACCATTTTTTATATTTGCCCAATCACAATCAAATCAAGGTATTTTAAATTTGTAGTAGTCTAGTAACATGATATCTTTTATGATACCATAGTAAGTTACTTTTCCTACTACTTGTGAAGAATCTTTCGCACTTGCTCGACACATTGTTTCTGCTTCAATAGAAACCCTACAATTTTGTGTGCTTTTCTCGGCATCCTTTGTGTGAAATCGATTTCCATTGATAACATAACCAGAATAAAACTTTACTTCACTCTTAGGCCTACATGCAAGCCATCTAACAATATCTGATATTGGACTACTACTGCCACTTCTTACTTCATTTCCCAGCCATTCACTAAACGTGTTCATATGTCGCTTTTCTAAAAGAGATTCATTCTTGGCCAAACGTTTATCTAAACGTATAAGCTGCTCTTTGTGCATTCTGGAACAATAAAAAAGATAAGTTAGAGTGGGAATAATGAGGATTAAAATTTTAAAAAATTACTATAGAATTATAACTTACTCTCTCCATGGATCAACTTTCGCGGTATTCTTCAACACATAACGATGGGCAATCTCTAACATAGAAGAAGTCATTGACTTTTTTGTCCTACCCTGACCAAGTGGCCGTCCTTCTACTATTGTTATTTCTTCAGAATCTTCATTGTGCCTATGTTGATGCCCTATATCAGCTGCTTGTCTTATGTACCCAGAACAAAAATGTGTCAACTCATCAGCTAAATACTTCTCAGCTATGCATCCTTCGGGATTAGAACGATTCTTAACATATCCTTTTAGGACTTTCATATACCTAATCATGATTACATAATAAATTTAAGCTTTATAAGTAATCAAATTAGGCTATAATTAATATAGAGATATACTATAAAAATTGATCCTCACCTTTCAAAAGGGTACATCCATCTGAAAGGTACCGGTCCAGCAATCAACGCTTCTTGTCCAAGATGAATAGTTAAATGGACCATAATGTCAAAAAAAGATGGAGGAAAGAACATTTCCAACATGCACAAAGTTTCAGCAATTTCATCTTCAAGAAGCTCTAGTTTATTTTTATCAATTACCCTTTGACATAATTGATTAAGAAATGCACAAAGGCGAAAAATAACAATCCTCGGTCCCTGAGGTAAAAGTCCTCTCAATGCCACCGACAACACTTGTTGTACTAAGACATGACAATCATGGGACTTGAGGCCGTAAATCTTGTGGTCTTGTAAAGACACTCGATTTGCAATGTTTGAACTATAGCCATCTGGCAATCTCAAATTTGCTAATCTCTCATAAAATATATGCTTCTCTTTCTTTGAAAGTACGTACGGAGGTATAGTACCTTTTGAACTACTAAACTTATCATCTTTGAGATGTAATTTTTTTTCTGATGCCCATCACCTTCAAATCTTTTTGAGAATTCAAATTGTCTTTCGTTTTCCCCTTTATATTCAATAGAGTGCCAATAATACTCTCACAAATATTCTTTTCAATGTGCATCACGTCTAAATTGTGTCGTAATAGCAAAATCTGCATTATGAAGAGAATACATATTAAATTTAACAAATAATATAAATAAAGGAAAAAAAAAGGGAAAAAAATACCTCCCAATATGGTAACTCAAAGAAAATAGATTTCTTTTTCCATCGCTTTGTAAGCTGTGTAGGATCATCACCATCATTATAATCGATTTCTTTATTTCTCTTCTTTCTATTTTTATGTTGTCGACTCTTTGACTTTCCCCAAACATTTACAATATTGTTGACCACTTAAAGAATCTCTGAACCGGTTAATTTTTTTAGGTCTCAATCGATGTTCTTCGGTTCCATCAAACCATGACGCTTTCAACCGCAAAGGATGATTAGGTGGAAGAAAAATCCTATGGCACATGTAAGCAATTTTTTTTTTCTATTTTTCAGCCATTTTGAGCATGTCAGAACACCACAAACGGGACATGCCTTCTTATCCTTTGTAGAATATCCTGATAAATTTTCATACGCTGGAAAATTATTTATTGTCCACATCAAGATAGCTCTCAAAGTAAATGTGGTCTTAGTGAATGCATCGTACACACTAACTCCGTTGACAAATAATTCTTTTAAATCTTCTATAAGTGGTTCCAAATATACATCTATATCATTTCCTGGTTGTTTCGGACCTGGGATAAGTAATGAAAACATTAAATTTTCTTTTGACATGCAAAAAGAAGGAGGGAGATTATAGGTAACCAAAATCACAGGCCAACAACTATATCTTGAACTAAGATCACCAAAGTGGTTAAATCCATCAGAAGAAAGCCCAAGCCGAAGATTACGAGGATCTGATGCAAAAGTTGGAAATTTACTATCAATCTTCTTCCATGCAAACGAGTCAACTAGATGGCGCATCATACCGTCCTGGCTTGTGTTATTGTAATGCCATGTTAATTGTTCTGTCTTTTCAGATGACTTAAACATTCTCCTAAATCGAGGTATGATTGGAAAGTACCGCAAGACCTTTGCAGGAATTCCTTTAGGAACCTTTTGAGTACGCTTATTAACCTTCCATCGTGATTCACCACATTTTGGACACATCTCCATATATTCTAAATTCTTTCTAAATAAACAACAGTCATTCACACAAGCATGTATCTTCTCATGCCCTAAATCAAATGCCTTGAGAAACTTCTTCATAGAGTATAATGAATTTGAAAGTATGTTATCATTTGGTAGCAAATCCCGAATGATGTCAAGAAGTTCATTAAAACCAGTATCAGACATCTTTGTGATGGAACAACCCGAATATAAAGGAAGTTCCGCCTCCTCCACTAAATCTTTCAAATCAGGCTCTATTCTTTCATCTGTAGGTTCCATAATATCATCATCAGCATAAAGTGTATCTTTGTACATGTTATAGGTCTCTGGAAACTCTAAATTTTCATCTTCTAATGTATTCAATTTTTCTCCATGAAAGATCTATATAGTGTAACGAGGATGTATACCATTTATAATCAAGTGATCATATACGGTATCAAAACTATGGTATTGTAGGTTCATACAACGACTACAAGGGCATTGAGTCTTTTGTAGATTTACCTTACTTGCTTGAACCATATCCAAAAATCTCCATGCACCATCATGATAGGCTTTTCAAGTTCTAAAGATCAAGAAAAAAAATGAGAAGAAGGAAAAAATCAATCTTTTTTTACAAAGAAACGAAATGACACAGTATGTATATTCATACGATTATATAGTTTAGAGGTTTTTAAAATAACCTTGAAAGATGTATCCAACTTTTATCCATGATGTTCTATTTTCCTTGGGAATCCTCCTTATCTTTAATAGAGAGTTCTACAAATATATTTTTCAAGATAATGAAAAATGATAATAATAATAATAATAAATATGGTAGCTAAGAAATGAAAGGAAACAAAACAAGAAAGCAACCTGGAGATCTCCAACAAACACGTACAACCGACCCCAACAAACAGTAACTGATTTATGCCTGCGACATATCAGAAAATTACCATTATAAGCCTCCTAAATGTAAGAATCTTACGATCAGATAAAAGCTATTATATTTAGGGCACTCCTTCATACAAACTTAGGATCACATAAAAGCTATGATATTTAGGGCACTTCACCCTACAATTCATTATGTCTACCTGTGTTCCAACATAATTCATGTGTCCATCTGAGTATGCACTTGTGTTCTTTACGGGATCATAACCATTGCATGATAAGAAGTATCATAACCCTACTTGGAAACTACTATAAGATGTCCATCCAGTAGCTCTTTTTGTACTTAAATTCCTATAAATAAAATGTTCAAAACACAAACTGAGCCGCACAAAGTGTTAATGTTAAAGCTCTCTATACTTAAAGACATATACATAGCCATGTCCTTGTGTCATGGTTGTAATGCCCCGCTCCGTACGAGGCATTTGGTTGGCTTATTGGATGGGATCAGAATATTGGACCGTGACTTATGTTGGAAATGAGAAGAATTGAGACTGATACAGTCTCTCTTAGCTGGCTAGACGGAATGGGTATTGGAACGTGGCTCGCTGGTGGAGCTACGCTTAGTAGAATTTTGGGTGAGTGGAACTGTCCTTCCTCCTCCTTACTCCTTCATGCTTAATAGATGAAGTATTGAAATGCTATGAACTGCCCCTAAATGCCCCATATGTTAGTTGCTGAATAATAGAGATGCTTTTGCTGAGAATTATTGAAATATACAACATATTGAACTGCTAATGTGATTCGATGCCTGAGATTGAATTGATAACCTTGTTCCTTATGCTTAATGCTGCTGAAACGATAAAACACTTGATTAATGAGATGCCTTGTGAATGATAGAATAAGAATTGAACTGGCGGTGCTATCGACCCAATGAACTGAATGAAACACTAGAATCATGTACTCTCTCTATAACTGTTACAAGAATATGAAATGCTACCTGTCCCTTATAAGAAATGAATGTATGTTAAGTTCCTCTTAAGAACGGAATGATATGAGATACATTGCAATGAAGCAATGAATGAGATATGATAAAGCTGGAATCGTTGAGATCACCAAATGAAATGACGGTAATGACGAAATGAATAAGTCATTGAATATGACTAATGATGCACTGTTGCCTTTACTTTCCTTAATATATTTTACCATGCGATTTTGTTCACAATCGAGTCGGACACGCATTCACATGGTCATGGACAACTTGTATACAAGGTTTGAGTAATAATTTCCTCGAACGGTTCCTAGGGCCCTGGGGACCGATTCGGCCTAGGAGGAAATAATGATGAGTGCTATGGGAGCACGGATAAGGCGGGGTGGCATAGAGGCTCGCCACCTACTATGCTGACCGCATTATCTTAAATGAAATGAAATGAGAAGAGTCCATATGGTTTAACAACACCAGTGACCATGTAGTCAGGATGCATGCTAATGAATGTTTTGTGCAGGCAGAGTAAGTATATCAGATAACCTGTAATTGATACAGGTACGAGGAGTCGGCTATCGGTAAGAAATTACATAATTGTGATATTGTATAAGTTGGTTTAACTTGCCTGCTTAATATGTTCCATTTAGTATGCTAGAAAGATGCCTTGCTATAATCATTGCTCAAACACAACATACATGCTAAGTGATGCTTGAAGTGAGAACTGTTATAACATGTTTAAAATGTTAGTGTTAACGATGCCTCAATGATGCCTTTTCATGATAACACCTAGTATGCCTCAATAATGCCCTTGCATGATAACACCTAGAATGATAAATGATATGTCCACATGAATGCTACTAAGAATATGTTTACATGCTTCACTCTGATTAGTTCCTATGAACTGTAAACTGATGCTGGGCCCCAAGTAGAAAGATCACTCTAAGAAATGCTTGCTTAAATGATCACTTTAATGTTGGTTTATGCGAGTGGGTTGGATTCTGCTCGCCAGTACATAGATGATGTGCTGACCCACGTTTTGTGGGCAGGTGCTCGTGCTTGGAATGTTCTACACACGAAGATTGGCTTGATTGGTCCCGCGGCATCGAAGATTTGTTGGGCATACAGAAGCTCTCCTTGTACAAGATGATGTCTTCTGTTTATAAAGGGCATAATGTATGGAACATTGTAATCAGTTGTATCAGTGAGATTGTAAGCCAAGTCAGTATATCGAGTGGTAATCCAATGTATCCAAATATCAAATGTAAGCTGTATAGCATTGTTCAGTTGGTTTCCAATGTAAAGTGAGATGTGCTGTAATCATTGTACTTCAATACAAGTCTTGTACTCTTCTTCAATTATCAATAAAGAGAATAAAGTTCTACATATCTCTGTGTGGCTTCAAGTTACTCTTTTTCTCCGCTGCTATAAAGAAGTGATGTACTTCTATTCAATAAGAAAGATTGTCCTTATTAAATTCAATTTATCTGCTTCTACCGCTGCGATGTGTTCCTATTTGAAGAATAATCGATTATGTACCATCTTTGCCTTGTACAAGTGCAATACCAGACTTGTATGGCATCACGCCCAAGCGAGGACGATCGATTCCGAGAGATAAAATATGTGAATAAATGACTCTATGAATCGGGGCATGACAAATTGGTATCAGAGCACGGCTTTACGTCCTTGGTCTCTTCTTTGGTTCGTTTCAAATCAAGTTGCATCGATGATTGACCAAAGTTGCTTCCGCGATCACTCAACGTTGCTTCCGCGATTAAATCAAAGATTGCTTCCGCAATTATATTGTTGTTGTTCTGTAATCATCCTATGTTGTTCGTGTCTGAAAGATCATTGACCCTCTTGGCTGCTCACTGGATGTTCCATACAATAAGTCTATATACATTGTGATGCCCCTGAAAGAATGATTGTTGTTGGTTTGGACACAAATAACCCAACAATGACTCGATGCCATAGTATGCTATATTGTGAATGCTGTTAGAAATGTGGGAATATAGAAAAGTGGCTGGGTATGCTGTAACAAGTTGAGAATTGTATGTGATGCAGAAAGATTTGGGAATGAATAATTGATGGATGAGTTCAGCAGAACTAGTGAGTTGACACATATATGCTCGCTAGTACTTTCGAGACCTAAGAATGTTGGCTTGTGATATTGAGACCCCAAGATGTTGGCTAAGTGTTGTGACCGTTATAGATCACGAATGTCTGGAATGGATTGAGTTGGTATTGTTTAAGGATGGCTTCGTTTCTGAGTGGTATATTGCCTCTACCACCTCAGAACGAGATGTATGTTGACCTTTCCATAGAATATCAATAAGACTATCTGTGGGTACTGGGTAGTGCCGAGACTTAGCTGGGAGTCATATATTGTTGCTAGATTGCTCGAGTGTCCCTTGACGGTGATGTTATATTGAGTAGCGAGATTGGAAGAAATTGTAACCAGTGGCTTGGTTAGAAATTGTTTAGTCGAGTGATGACTCGGACTAGTAAGACAGTTAGAATGCTATGGGTAAATAGACTTGGATAGAGAATATTGTGGCTTAGAACATCTGAATGTTGACTTCGATTGGTTGAATGTAAATCAAATGTGGCTAATACAAAGTTGGTTGCCAAGCTAAAAGTTTGAAAATATTATCGGTGAATCAAAGGAATATTAGAGATTTGTGCCTTGACCCTAAGGTGTAATAGATGTTAACCCATCTAGATCACCAAAGGATAGTCGTTGCCTGTGTGCATGTATGCTGAGGAATTGAATTGTACTAGAAAAATAACAAGTAGCGACTCAGAATACTGCTGTTGCCTAGAGGATGGTTAAGTGATACATAAATTGTCGGATTGAATGGGATGAACTACTTGACCATTACTGCATGAGATTAAGAATGCCGTAAGATAGTTTGATGATTGAGAAACAAATGGAAACGAGAAATTACAAACATGTTGGATAATGTCGGTATAGGTGATTGTTGGTTTGGATATAGATTGTTGGCTTATAACTTAGTGGTTTGACTCTGTCATACGGACCGAATAGTATGATTCCATAATTATGTTAAGACTATCGGAATCGATGACCCTTGAATAGTTAGCATTGGCTTATGGGTTCGTGTGGGTACAAGGGAATTTGAATAGAAATGTGGATCATTGGGAATTTACTTGATGGATTATTAGAACGATGAGAATCGTATGTCGGGTTAGAATTTGACCGTAATGTTGATAGATCGATCTTAGTCGATCGTTGGGTAAGTCTAGAGTGAGCCTCTGTGGGAATTATTCCTTGAGGAAGACACTAGATAGATAGACTTGACCCTAGAAACTGTGGACTGCATGACCAATTGTTGGCATAACCAACAATGGCGATTAGTTATTCAGACTGAGTTAAAACCCATAGGTTTGGGTATAGTTCCTTAGAACTGTTGGTTGCTTGTTGGCCTTAAGAATAAGAAACTAGTATAACCCTAGTAGCCGTCCACTCTAGGGAAGTCACCTGAACGATTAAGTTTAGCTATCAGTGTAGCTAACCTTAGAGACTGACTGAATAATAGGTGACCATTGGAGACCCATAGGATGACCTTGTGGCATTGAATAAGAGACAACGATAATGAGTATTGACCTAAGGGAATGTATGCTTCAACTTGAGCCTTAAGAGATATTTGACCCTTGAAGATTATATGTCGGCCATAAGTGGGAATTACAATCGTAAGGTAAGACTTGAGTGTACCTATAGTCGGGTAGCTAAGTTAACCTTGACTGTTGTATAGAATTATACCCTGACTCGGGTAATCGATAGTGGGTGACGTCGGATTGTATCTTATAGAAAACATGAATTGCCTCGGTGAGAAATATTGTTGGATTGGAAAGGAATATGATTGCATATTGTGAACTCTTGATATGATTGGCTCTAAGTTAGACCCTTGATCGAATGTTAGAAATGTTATGCTTGGGTAGAGAGCTTAACCAAGTTGTCTCTGATATTGAGTATTGTGGCCTGGAAGATACTGATTGTGGCAAAGTGAATAAAGCAATAAGTCAAAGGAAAGGATGCTAAGTCAGATTTAGAAAAAAGAGTTATATTGTGGCTGATCGAATCGCACTAACATGGAAGTTGGCTGAAGTACATATGTTTTGGGGACGCCTAAAATATGTGTATGGATCCAGCCGAAGTGATTGGTTGCGACTGAGATAACATTATGGGAAGAATTTATCGCACTAGCGCGGACTTGGCTGAAATGCATATGTTTTGGGGACGCCTAAAATATGTGTATGGATCCAAACGAAGTGATATGTTGCGACCGAAATAGAAATGCAAGAAAAATGTTGGCGAATCAATAAGAAGTTACAAGTAATTGAAAAAGAGATAGACAGATCGAATCGTTGATGGATTTAAATGGTACAGTTGGATATATATTTTGAAATGACCGAGTGGGCTGAAATGAATATTGATTTGAAGCTGAATAAGTAAACTCATGGTGATTAAGTGAATCTTGTGGAAGACTTGTTCCTTAAGTTTCGAGGACGAAACTTTTTCTGAGTGGTATATTATGTAATGCCCCGCTCCGTACGAGGCATTTGGTTGGCTTATTGGATGGGATCAGAATATTGGACCGTGACTTATGTTGGGAATGAGAAGAATTGAGACTGATACAGTCTCTCTTAGCTGGCTAGACGGAATGGGTATTGGAACGTGGCTCGCTGGTGGAGCTACGCTTAGTAGAATTTTGGGTGAGTGAAACTGTCCTTCCTCCTCCTTACTCCTTCATGCTTAATAGATGAAGTATTAAAATGCTATGAACTGCCCCTAAATGCCCCATATGTTAGTTGCTGAATAATAGAGATGCTTTTGCTGAGAATTATTGAAATGTACAACACATTGAACTGCTAATGTGATTCGATGCCTGAGATTGAATTGATAACCTTGTTCCTTATGCTTAATGCTGCTGAAACGATAAAACACTTGATTAATGAGATGCCTTGTGAATGATAGAATAAGAATTGAACTGGCGGTGCTATCGACCCAATGAACTGAATGAAACACTAGAATCATGTACTCTCTCTATAACTGTTACAAGAATATGAAATGCTACCTGTCCCTTATAAGAAATGAATGTATGTTAAGTTCCTCTTAAGAACGGAATGATATGAGATACATTGCAATGAAGCAATGAATGAGATATGATAAAGCTGGGATCGTTGGGATCACCAAATGAAATGACGGTAATGACGAAATGAATAAGTCATTGAATATGACTAATGATGCACTGTTGCCTTTACTTTCCTTAATATATTTTACCATGCGATTTTGTTCACAATCGAGTCGGACACGCATTCGCATGGTCATGGACAACTTGTATACAAGATTTGAGTAATAATTTCTTCGAACGGTTCCTAGGGCCCTGGGGACCGATTCGGCCTAGGAGGAAATAATGATGAGTGCTATGGGAGCACGGATAAGGCGGGGTGGCATAGAGGCTCGCCACCTACTATGCTGACCGCATTATCTTAAATGAAATGAAATGAGAAGAGTCCATATGGTTTAACAACACCAGTGACCATGTAGTCAGGATGCATGCTAATGAATGTTTTGTGCAGGCAGAGTAAGTATATCAGATAACCTGTAATTGATACAGGTACGAGGAGTCGGCTATCGGTAAGAAATCATATAATTGTGATATTGTATAAGTTGGTTTAACTTGCCTGCTTAACATGTTCCATTTAGTATGCTAGAAAGATGCCTTGTTATAATCATTGCTCAAACACAACATACATGCTAAGTGATGCTTGAAGTGAGAACTGTTATAACATGTTTAAAATGTTAGTATTAACGATGCCTCAATGATGCCTTTTCATGATAACACCTAGTATGCCTCAATGATGCCCTTGCATGATAACACCAAGAATGATAAATGATATGTCCACATGAATGCTACTAAGAATATGTTTACATGCTTCACTCTGATTAGTGCCTATGAACTGTAAACTGATGCTAGGCCCCAAGTAGAAAGATCACTCTAAGAAATGCTTGCTTAAATGATCACTTTAATGTTGGTTTATGCGAGTGGGTTGGATTCTGCTCGCCAGTACATAGATGATGTGCTGACCCACGTTTTGTGGGCAGGTGCTCGTGCTTGGAATGTTCTACACACGAAGATTGGCTTGATTGGTCCCGCGGCATCGAAGATTTGTTGGGCATACAGAAGCTCTCCTTGTACAAGATGATGTCTTCTGTTTATAAAGGGCATAATGTATGGAACATTGTAATCAGTTGTATCAGTGAGATTGTAAGCCAAGTCAGTATATCGAGTGGTAATCCAATGTATCCAAATATCAAATGTAAGCTGTATAGCATTGTTCAGTTGGTTTCCAATGTAAAGTGAGATGTGCTGTAATCATTGTACTTCAATACAAGTCTTGTACTCTTCTTCAATTATCAATAAAGAGAATAAAGTTCTACATATCTCTGTGTGGCTTTAAGTTACTCTTTTTCTCCGCTGCTATAAAGAAGTGATGTACTTCTATTCAATAAGAAAGATTGTCCTTATTAAATTCAATTTATCTGCTTCTGCCGCTGCGATGTGTTCCTATTTGAAGAATAATCGATTATGTACCATCTTTGCCTTGTACAAGTGCAATACGAGACTTGTATGGCATCACGTCCAAGCGAGGACGATCGATTCCGAGAGATAAAATATGTGAATAAATGACTCTATGAATCGGGGCGTGACAATGGTTAGCAAATTTTTTTTTTACAGGATAATTAGAAAGAGGAAGAGAGCATAGATTCATACACTGAGACTATATAATGCTAAAACAATATAGAATGCAAAGGAAAACTCTATAGCTAAGGAGACATTGGCACAAACTATATGAACAACTACGGTAAAGGAGAGGGTTGATTTAAATAACCCACGCATTAGAGAGTTTCAAAAAGTCAACATAAGCCCTGTGACAAAATTTCTGCCTTGCCTTTTTGTACTTAAATTCATATAAATAAAAAGTTCAAAACACAAACTGCGCCACACAAAATGTTAATGTTAAAGCTCTCTATACTTAAAGACATATACATAGCCATGTCCTTGTGTCATGGTTAGCAAAACAAAATACATGATTAGAAAGAGGAAGAAAGCATAGATTCAAACACTGAGACTGCATAATGATAAAACAATATAGAATGCAAAGGGAAACTCTATAGCTAAGGAGACATTGGCACAAACTATATAAACAACTCTATAGCCCTGTGACAGAATTTCCGCCTTGCCGATGCTAGGAAGTTTATTATAAAACCAACTCAAATAGTCTACATTCCTGTGAAACTGATTCCAGCTGGAAATAGGTGTTCAGTCCTAAACAGGAGACTCCTGTGACAGATGGCATGGTCCACACTACAATACCCAGTTCCAGTTAGGGAGATGTATCAAACCTAAACAAAAATGATATTACTCAGCCTTACAAAGCGTGGTATAGTCCATTTAAGCTAGGACAACTGATTTAACTCAGTCTTGGAATACTGCTACCATCAGTCCCAGGCTATTATACCTACCAGTCTTCATTGCCCACAAATGTATTCTTGAAGATGATCCTCCAACCTCAGATAATATTCAGTCCTAATTAGGACTGAAACAAATCAATATCAAGCTGATACATTAGTCCTAGGACTGACTGATGCAACTAGTCCTTAACAGGACATGGGGCAGTCCATAACAGGTATTTCAATTTCATCTAAGTTTAGGTGAGAATCAGTCCAAATCTGATGTCACCAATCCAGAGTCTGAACAATCTGAACATCCTATAATACACAAGTTTTAGGAAATTCTGTGATTTGATTTCCAACTATACAAAACCATTAATCTATCACTTCCAAACCTTTGGCATTACATATTTATATGAGGGTAATAGTCACATAAGTACTAGTTTTTTGGGTTGCGTAGGTGAATCCGTAAATTCATATGGGTATTGAACTTTAGAATATGATGCAACATTATTTGTTTAAAGGTATATCCATAAAGACAATTTTAGCAAGGCAGTTTTAAGGTAAATTCGTAACCTTGCATATCCATATCGTGGGTACATCTTAAAACATGAGTAACATTTGATGCTAGAGATGCAAAATTTGCTTCCCAATTTTTCCCATGACCATGAGACTGTGGCACCATGGTCTCAATATTGTACTTCAGATGAGCTCAATTGATTCTTAAAATTTGTCAGCCGTAAACCAATGGTTGAGCTTCAAACTTGATTTTTCATTGTTAACTAATATGAAATGTCAAGATTCAGTTCAATGTCTTTATAAGAAAATAAGATTAATCTTCATCTTTTTTTTTGCTTAATTAGATGATTGATCAATTTGTGAGCCAAGGCCAGTTTGGTGCCTAAAAATATGGCGAGCTGGCTTTGTGCATGTTCTTTATAACCTATGAACCACAGGTCTGCAGCTGCAAAATTGAGGCTTTTTCTAGAAGTTTACACTAACTCAGCTTACCCCAGATTTACTTTGGACAACCCAAAGTAAATCTGGGGTTGCCTCGAGTAAAAATTAAAAAAAATTGGATTGTCCTGGAGTAATAGACTGTCCTAAGCAAAATATGAAATGCCTTAAAAAATTTACGACTAAAAGAAATGGAGGAAAAAAACACAACTAAATATAAAGAAAATTAGAAGGGCAATATTTTTTGTTACATATAAGACTCCTCAAGGACGCATGTATGGGGTGGGGTCGGGGTGGGCTTCTTCATGGCACACAAGCAATTGAGCAATTTTCTCGTAGTTTTTCAAGCTTAATCCCCTGCTTTAGGAATCATGGTTTACTAGTATTTAGGAAAGAAAGAAACCATAATTTCGCAAGAACATCTTTGGTCCCAGTATAATTCTCTTATACATCATAATATTGTCTGCCATTCTTAGTAAGGTCTGATTGGATGACAAAAGACTGGCTACTCCACAATAGAATTCCTTTTGATATTAAAAAAAACATCATAGACATATTTAACATCAAAAAGATGCTGCACTCCCAAGTTTCCTGGCGTTAACCGAATATTTATTGCTTCCATTGTGGGTTTGAACAGAATCTCTACTAAATAAGAAGATAATGATGATGATGACAACAGTTGAAACAAGGAGAAAAAATATGGTAGCTAAGAAATGAAAGGAAACAAAACAAGAAAATAACCTGCAGATCTCCCACAAACATGCACAGCCGATTCCCAACAAGCACAGTCGAATCTGGTGATATAAGAAGAAGAAGAGAACAAACCCTAAATTTAGCTTCTACCGTGTGGAACAATTGGACAAACCCTAGATTTAGCTACAAAATCAAATCAAATTAAGGAGAGCAATTAGACAAACCCTAGATCGACTGCGACTCCAAAGGAAAGAAGGCTCCCACGTTCTTGCGGTGTCTTCCAATTCTTCAAGGAGAAATAAAATATGGAAAGAGCAAAATGGGGGCCGATCCCTAAAACACCAGCAGCCGATCCCTGCCAAACCCTACTTTTTTGGGGGAAATAAACTTAAGGCTATAGCCGATCCTAATTTTTAAGGGGGAAAATAAAACTTAAGGGGGGAAATAAAATAAACTTAAGGAGGGAATTAAAACATTAAGGGGGAAATAAACTTAAGGGGAAAATAAAAACTTAAAGGGGAACCAGCTATAGCCGATCCTAATTTTTAAGGGGACAATTACAACATGCATAGATATGGGCCATAAATGAGTGGTCAAACACAACGCAAAAAAATGCATGCCGTAAATGAGTGTTCAATTACAACACGCAACAATGCATGCCGTGAAAGAGTGTTCAATTACAACAAGCAAAAATGCATGTCGTAAATGAGTGTTCAATTACAACACGCAAAAATGCATACCGTAATTGAGTATTCAATTACGGCGTGCATGTCAAACACGCCGTAAAAAAGACAAAAAACAACTCTTTTACGGCATACATATTTGTACGCCGTAATTGAGTATCATTTACAACGCGCAGCAAATGCACGCCGTAAATTACGCGCCGTAAATACTACATTTTCTTGTAGTATTTTTAAGCTTATACTATACAGGAAAAATTGTTAACGGAGCAAGGGGCAGGGACGGAGAAACCCATAGACCCTAAAAGTGCTAATGGGACGAGAGGGTGGGGGACAGGAACGGAGAGTACATTGTTTAATAAAAATGGAGATGTGATAAAAATAAAATCCGCCCAAGAACGGGGACGGAGACTGAAATAGGGGTATGGTCCCCCGTCCCTACCCATCCGTTGCCATCCTTAGAGGAAGCAAAGGAGTTTGACGAGGGATTAGTAACAACATCATGAGGACTTGCCTTATGGAACCATCAATCTACACCCAAAGTGCATAGGCGTAAATATTTGTTGGTGTTTTTGCCTTTAGACTAAGAAAGATAGTCCCACGTCGGCTACACCAAATGATAAGTATCTCAATATAATGTATTGCTTGTGTTGAGGTGTGCACATGAGGTGTGGTAGGGTACAAGTGTGTGCCATGTGGGAGTATTTTCCTAGAAGGAAAAAGGATTAATTCCAACAAGGATGCAAGTTGATTTTTGTTGTGCGGACTCGGACTCGGATACGGACTCCAGGATGTCTCGTGCATGCATGGGAGTGTTCGGGGTGTAGGCGTGGACTGGCACAGTTCTATGCTGATTGTGGGATGATCTAAAATATCAAACTCTATTTTTGAGTATTAGTATTTTAGTCCCACATCGGATAGGAGAAGAGGTAAAGTATCACTCCACTCTATAAATAGAGCCCTTGGCCTCTTTTGAAAGATGCACCAAAGAAGAGAGTTAAGGGAGTCCGTAAAGTTTAGGAATCCCGTTCAAGTCTCAAAAATTGACTGACGAGCATTCCAGAAGTTATCTAAGAACTTGCTGGTTCTTAGAAGCGGATCGTATATAGGCGAATCTTGCTTTGAGCAACGGTGATATGATCACCCCAGCAAAGCTGCCTTTCTCTTTCTTCTTTCCTTCTCTTCTTTTCTGATCTAATCAGAAACCTCTTGTGGACTTTCGTCGCTGTTGCTGCTAGCAACTCGATTTGTACCTTCCTTAAAAAAGCTCAACATTCGTTTGCGGTTGTAACGAAATCTCTTTAGATTTTTGTTACCCAGAATCCTCCAAGGATCTCTGTAGTGCACCTTCTTTAAAGTGTTGATACGAAACATTGTTGCTATTTTGACAACTGTTTCGATTATATGTTTTCCATCAAAATTTTTGCCTCGAAAATAACAATTTCAAAGCAAGATTTATATTCGATGGAAAACAACCGTGCAAACCTTCTCCACACAAGTTTTAACAAACTTGAGAAGTTTGACGGGGAGCATTACAACGTCTAGAAGAGAAAGGTCAGCATTAATCTTCAACTCGTGAGTGTTGACTTTGTGTTGACAGATCCTGAGCCTTTAAGTCTAGAAGGTGAAAATGCTCGAAGGGTCGCGGAGGCCACTGCTCTGCAATCCAAGTGGAGGAGAGACAACAATCTTTGTAAGTTGCTTATCTTAAACTCTATGGAAGACTCTCTGGCAGAGTCATATTCCAAGAAGGTGAATGCCAAAGAGATCTAGGATTCTTTGGGTAAGCTATATGAAGAGATGAGAACATGTCCAAAATCTTCATCGTCGAAAAGTACCACAAGTGGCTCTTCGAAGACGATATGGCGATGCTACCTCAAGTGAAGGAATTCCTGAAGTTGTGCCAGAAGTTGGATGACGAGAAGATGCCCCTCGTCGACAAGTTTGTCGTTGGAGGGATCACTACTAAAATACAGCAATTTGGCGACGGACTATTAGCGACGGATCTTATCCGTCGCTAATAGCGACGGACTAGCGACTACCTTGTGACGGACTACGGTCAGAAAGTAATGGATAAATTTTTTAATTTTTTATGTCAAAATCAGTCGTAATTCCGTCGCTAATTTGACAAAATTTAGCGACGGATTGATCTCCGTCGCTAATGTATCACAAATTTTGGCGGCAAAATATGAAAAATAGCGCGATAAATTAGCGTCTAACTAGCGACGGACGTTCCGTCGATAATCTTGTGGGTATTTAGCGACTAACTCGCGACGGATATATCCGTCGCCAGTCCGTCGCTAAAATACTGTACCTTAATTTAAATTGAACCGACGGGGAGAATTTTTCATTCCCCCCCCAAACATACTCTCTCTCTTCCCCCTCTCTCTCTCCGGCGATCACACTTCCTCCGGCGATCTCACTCCCTCCAGCGATTTCTCTCCCTCCGTCGATCTCGCAGGTAAGCTATCACTCTCTCTTTCCCTCTCTCTCTCTCTCCATTTTAGGGTTTCGGGGGGGGTGCGATCGGTTGTCACCGGGGCCAGGGGGAATGGGGTCAGGGAGGGGAGGTCGGGGGGGTGGGGAGGGGGGTGGGGGGTGGGTGCTGTCGGGGAGGGGTGGGGGAGGGGGGTCGGGGAGGGGGTAGGGGTGGGGGAGGGGTTCGGGGAGGGGGTGCTGTCGGGGTGGGGGGGTCGAGGAGGGGGTGGGGGATGGGGAAGGGGGGTCGGGGAGGGGGTGCTGTCAGGGAGGGGGTAGGGGGTGGCAGAGGGGGTGGGTGCTGTCGGGGTGGGGGGTGTGGGAGGGGGTCGGGGAGGGGATGCTGTCGGGGAGGGGATACTGACCGATACCGGTCCGATACTGTCCGATATCGATACAATTTGGCATTTCCCGGTATCGGTATCAGACTATTCTTATGAGTATCGAAATCGGTATCGGTATCGGACTATTCCTATGAGTATCGGTATCGGGCTATTCCTATGAGTATCGATATTGGACTATCCCTATGAGTATCGGCATCGAAGCCTAACCCTAACCCTAACCCTAACCCTAATCCTATATGAGTATCGGTATCGGGCTATATGTAATATTTATATTAGAATTCCAATTCTAAATTGGAAGGTAGTTAACTAGTTAGGAGTTAGTCAAGAATAATTATAATTAATTAAGGATTATTAATTCTTGATCAAGATCATCAATGAAGGTCAAGAGTTGATAACCAAGATTAATATACAATTAATCAAGATGATATAGAACGTAGTGTAGCAACGTATAAGTAGTATACAATTTGGCATGTCCCGCTCCGATACTGACCGATACCGGTCTAATACTGTCTGATACCGATACAGTTTGGCATATCCAGGTATCGTTATCGGACTATTCTTATGAGTATCAAAATCGGTATCGGTATCGGACTATTCCTATGAGTATCGGTATCGGGCTATTCCTATGAGTATCGATATCGGACTATCCCTATGAGTATCGGCATCGGAGCCTAACCCTAACCCTAACCTTAATCTTATATGAGTATCGGTATCGGGCTATATGTAATATTTATATTAGAATTCCAATTCTAAATTGGAAGGTAGTTAACTAGCTAGGAATTAGTCAAGAATAATTATAATTAATTCAGGATTATTAATTCTTGATCAAGATCATCAATCAAGGTCAAGAGTTGATAACCAAGATTAATGTACAATTAATCAAGATGATATAGAACGTAGTGTAGCAACGTATAAGTAGTGTACAGTTTGGCATGTCCCACTCCGATACTGACCGATACCCGATACTGATCGATACTGGTCCGATACTGTCCGATACCGATACAGTTTGGCATGTCCCGGTATCGGTATCGGGCTATTCTTATGAGTATCAAAATTGGTATCGGTATCAGACTATTCCTATGAGTATCGGTATCGGTCTATTCCTACGAGTTTCGATATCGGACTATCCCTATGAGTATCGGCATCGGAGCCTAACCCTAACCCTAACCCTAACCCTAATCCTATATGAGTATCGGTAACGGGCTATATGTAATATTTATATTAGAATTCCAATTCTAAATTGGAAGGTAGTTAACTAGCTAGGAATTAGTCAAGAATAATTATAATTAATTCAGGATTATTAATTCTTGATCAAGATCATCAATCAAGGTCAAGAGTTGATAACCAAGATTAATGTACAATTAATCAAGATGATATAGAACGTAGTGTAGCAACGTAT
Organism: Iris pallida; assembly: GCA_029216955.1. Lineage (NCBI taxonomy): Eukaryota > Viridiplantae > Streptophyta > Magnoliopsida > Asparagales > Iridaceae > Iris > Iris pallida. The sequence goes on along the minus strand of JANAVB010002600.1, from coordinate 9,262,729 downwards.
AAGTAGTGTAGAGTTTGGCATGTCCCGCTTCGATACTGACCGATACCCGATACTGACCGATACCAGTCCGATACTGTCCGATACCGATACAGTTTGGCATGTCCCGGTATCGGTATCAGACTATTCTTATGAGTATTGAAATCGGTATTGGTATCGGACTATTCCTATGAGTATCAGTATCGGGCTATTCCTATGAGTATCAATATCGGACTATCCCTATGATTATCCACATCGGAGCCTAACCCTAACCCTAACCCTAATCCTATATGAGTATCGGTATCGGGCTATTCTTATGTTTAGTTTGTCTTACGATACAGATTTTTACATCCAAATCGAGGATGAATCGTTACTTTGTTGATCGTACATAGATGTACAAACGGCAACACGAGAGCAGAATTGGTGTGAGTGACGATTTTCAGGCAGACGTGGAAGTATTTCTTAAGTATGCCATGAGCAAAGCTCAGTACATGGACAGTAACAAAATCAAGTGTCCATGTGTTAATTATCACAATAGACGTTACGAAGAAGTGGTGACGCGAGAGATCATTTAACCCGTAAAGGTTTCGTACATGATTACGGCCTGTGGTCATTGCAAGGTGAATTATATTCGGAAAGACAGGCTGCAGAAGCTGCTACTTATGCTTTTGATGATAATGCTGCAATGGATGTCCTCGAAGACGACGGATGCTCTGTTGATTATGGAGACCTGCAGAACCTTGCACGAGATATGGTGTATGATGCGGCAGGGCATAATTTTGATTCGGAGGATCCTAATCCCGAGGCGAAGGAGTTCTATGATATGTTTCTAGACGCAGATACTCCTTTATATCCTGGTTGTGAGACTCATTTCGTACTGTCAGTGACGATGTGGTTGCTGAACATAAATTTCGATTTTAACTTGCCACAAGCTTGCTATGATCGGATCATACAACTAATCAAGGAGGTGTTACCGAAGGAATCAAAAGAGCTCCTAAAAAACCTCTACAAGTCAAAGATGATGGTCCGACAACTGGGACTGGGTTACAAGAAGATAGATTATTGTCGCAATGGACGCATATTGTACTACAAAGAGAATTACGTATCAGAAAGTTGCAGCTTCTGTAATGCGGATCGTTACAAGCCAGTACAGGGAAAAGGAAAGTCAACTAGAAAATGACGTCCTTACAAGTATATGCATTACTTGTCGATCACGAAGCGCTTGTAGAGGATGTATATGTCTCTAAATATAGCGGAACACATGACGTGGCACAGCGAAGAACGCAAAAAGGACGAAGGAGAATTGTCATATCCTTCAGATGGAGAGGCGTGGAAACATTTTAATTTGTGTCATCCAGATTTTGCTACAGAGCCTAGAAATGTACGCCTTGCGCTATGTTCTGATGGCTTCGCCCCTTTCGGACAATCGGGATCTCAATACTCATGCTGGTCGGTCATTCTTACCCCTTACAATCTGCTACCATGGATGTGTATGAAGACTACTTATATGTTCTTGACAGCTATCATACTCGGTCCCAAAAATCCGACGAAGAACATCGATATATGTTTACAGCAGTTGGTGGATGAGCTGAAACAGCTCTGGGAGATCTGCGTCACGACGTATGATATTTCCACGAAACAAAAATTTCAGATGAGAGATTCACTCATGTGGACAATCAATGATTTTCCAGCATACGGTATGCTGTCGGGATGGAGTACGCACGACTACATGTCTTATCCGATATGCATGGAAAATAGTAAGACGTTTCGCCTTAGGCATGGAGGAAAAACTTCTTTCTTTGACTGTCACCGTCAATTTCTGCCCGTGAGCCATCATTGACGAAAGAACAAGGACGCGTTCAGATCTGGAAAACAAAAATTTCTTGATCCTCCTGCCAGATTGTCGGGATACAATATTTAGGAAGTTGTAAAGGAATTGCCTACCGCAATGGAAGATCCATCGAACAATCGTGTCGAGGGGTTCAGACAAAGCCATAACTGGACCAAACGAAGTATTTTCTGGGACTTGCCTTATTGGAAAGATAATCTTATATGGCATAATCTTGATGTCAAGCATATCGAAAAGAATGTGTTCGATAATGTCTTCAATACCGTCAAGGATATTAAAGGAAAGACGAAGGACAATCCAAAAACAAGACAAGACATAGCCGAGATATGCAAACGTCATGATCTAAACTTGATAGAAAGGGGAGTTGGTGTACAATTATTTAAGCCTATAGCGCCATGTACATTGAGCAAGGAAGATAGATTCATAATCTGCAAGTGAATATATACTTTAAGATTTCTCGACGGCTATGTGTCGAATTTGTCGAGATGCGTTGATCTCAATGAACGCAAGCTAACAGGAATGAAGAGTCACGACTACCACGTATTTATGGAAAGATTACTGCCCATTGCTTTGAGAGAGTTGTTGCCTGCTGCTGTATGGGTTCCGTTGGCCGAGCTGTCTAGATTCTTCAGGAATATCTGTTCAACTAAGCTGACGGTGCAACATATGGTACAACTTGAGGAGAAGATTGTCTTAACAATTTGCAAGTTAGAGAAAATATTTCCATCGGGCTTTTTCGACAGCATGGAGCATCTACCGATTCATCTACCATACGAAGCCCATGTCGGTGCATATGTTCATTATCGATGGATGTACCCCTTTGAAAGGTAAATAAAAATCGATATAATTAAAGTGAAATTTTATACTTCATTGTTAATTCTCAAGATAATTTATCTTTCTAGGTACCTACACCATCTAAAGAAGAAAGTTGGCAACAAGGCTCAAATAGAGGCTTCGATATACGAAGCATATCTTATCGAGGAGGTGTCAAACTTCTGCTCCATTTATTTTGATACTCATGTCGAGATAAATCGAAATAGACCTCAAAGAAATGACGAAGACGTTGAGGATGGAGGTATATTCAATTTAAGGGGTGTAATGCCTATAGTTCGTATTAAGTATTTTGGAATACGTGTACGTATTTTCTTGTATTGCATGATTTCTTGCTTGGCTTATCTTGGCATTTCATGGTTTGGTTTATTTTGGGTTGGTTCGGCTAGGCATGGGTTGCCTTGGTTCATCATGAACCAAGGGGGAGAACCCCTACCTACCACCACCATCATCCTTTATTAACCCATTCCCTCATTCTCTCTCTTCATTTACTTCTTCTTCTCCACCATTACTTCTTCAACCACCAGGAGGGAGGGAGAGAGAGAGCTTAGGCAAGTGTAGCTTGCTTCATGGAGGAACTTCGTTTTTATTGTTCCATTCTCTTCCTCTCGAGATTCTAACACACTTTAGTACTTAGCATTTCTAATTTCCATGGCTCAATTTGTGTAGATCTAAGTCTATAGTATTTTTAGATTTCTTGGATTTTGATCTACTTAACATTGTTATTTCCAAGTTTTGATGGTTCCATGTTGTAGAGAATTTCGTTCTACCCTATTTTGACCTATGGAAGTCCTGATTTTGACTTTAAATGAAGGATTAATGGAGCTTTGAAGCCATGGTTCTTCTTCTCGGATCTTGGAGAAGAAGAACAGCTTTTGCGACAACTCATACGGCCAGCTTTTTGCGGCAACTCATGCGGCCAGCTTTTGCGGCAACTCATGCGGCCAGCTTTTGCGGCAACTCATGCGACCAACTTTTTACGGCAACTCATGCGGCCAGCTTTTTGCGGCAACTCATGCGACCAGCTATTTGCGACAACTCATGCGGCCAGCTTTTGCGGCAACTCATGCGGCCAGCTTTATGCGGCAACTCATGCGGCCAGCTTTTTGCTGCAACTCATGCGGCCAACTTTTTGCGGCAACTCATGCGGCCATCTTTTACGGCAACTCATGACGCCAGCTTTTTGTGGCAACTCATGCGGCCAGCTTTATGCGGCAACTCATGCGGCCAGCTTTATACGACAACTCATACGGCCAGCTTTTTGCGGCAACTCATGCGGCCAGCTTTTGCGGCAACTCATGCGGCCAGCTTTTTGCGGCAACTCATGCGGCCAGCTTTTTGCGACAACTCATGCGGCCAGCTTTATACGGTAACTCATGCGGCCAGCTTTTTGCGGCAACTCATGCGGCCAGCTTTTACGGCAACTCATACGGCCAGCTTTTTGCGGCAACTCATGCGGCCAGCTTTTACGACAACTCATACGGCCAGCTTTTGCGGCAACTCATGCGGCCAGCTTCTTGCGGTAACTCATACGGCCAACTTCTGCGGCAACTCATGCGACCAGTCTTTTGCGACAACCCTCATGGCAGTGTTATATTTTGAAACACGACATGATAGTGGCCCGTCGTGGCACACTCTTGATAAGTAACCTACATGATAACCTTGACATGCTGTTACGACAGCAAGCCTGACATAACAAGTATGTATGACCTGGATACCGTGGGCGATTACGTTTGTACAAATAAACCAGTACTGTCTTGCATCATGTCTAGGATAGAAATTCCTGAGTACCACGGTCAGGGATACCTACAGTAATTGACTAAGGCTAATAAATTAGAATAATTCAGTAGTCATGAAGAGATTTCCAGCTATAGGCAATCCCGTTATCTGGGCGTATTAAGTGGACTTGTAGCCTACCGACGAATAGGGCACATTTCTAGCACATTGTCACGTGTTGCATTCTTCATAAACGGATATTCGACCGGGATAACCTGGATGGTCTACAGGGCTTGTGGCTGTTGAGATAATCTCATTGCATCTTGCTAGTAACTAGGCATATGATAACCCTAGTTAGTTAAAAGTATCAAGCCGTACTCTTGATTGGCCGTGATTGATTGGATGGAGTTTATTCCATCTTAGTCTTATCCTGATCCTGTGCAAGATTGTGACATGACATGATTATTGATGCTTGCCTTAACAATAACGATCGGGGGTCCAGTTCTGTTCAGGCGAAGGGTTACAACCCCGGTCCTTATTTGGTTTAAGGGTTGTAACCTGGCTCCCGTAGTAGTTCTGTGTTCTCTTTTCGTTTATTGTCTTATTGCAACCCTATGCCATGTTCGTCATGTTTTACCTTACCTTAATACCATGATTATTTATACTGGCCTTAGCAATAAAGGTCAGGGGTCCAGTTCTGTTCAGGTGAAGGGTTACAACCCCGATCCTTGTTTGGTTTAAGGGTTATAACCTGGCTCCCGGAGCAGTTATGTGTCCTCTCTTCGTTTATTATCTTTACCGTACCAATAGTATTTGAGACGGGTTTCTATTCAGGTGAAGGGTTACAACCCCGGTCCTTGTTTGGTTTAAGGGTTGTGACCTGGATACTTGAATGGTTTCCTCGTACTCAGTTTACTGTTTTTATCTCTATTATTATTAGTTCTTTATTTATTATCTTTAATATTCTATTGTGATATGCTGGTTTTAGTTTCTAAGTGAAGCCTCCTTTGTGGTACTTGCTCTTTCTGGGGTCTGACCCAGCTAGTTTTGTGTGACCAGATATCGGAGCAGCACCAGAGGATCCACCTGTCTTTCAGCCAGATGGTGACCACCAGACGTAACCCTGACAACGAGTGGGTTTCTTTTTGTCCTTCCACTTATTTGTAAAATTATTCTTTTGAGGCGTTTAGCCGGCGAGCACGTGTTAGCTCGTATTGCACCTTATTTACTATCTGCCTATGGGCTGTAACATGATTGGCAAATCCTAGGGTTGATCATGTATGACTGAAACTCTTGCTAGTCCTGATATTTTGTACGACTAGCTTCATGATCATCTAATATGTAATGTATGGGATGCCTTGCTATTATATATTTGGTGCTCTGACATCTTGTAACTATTATTGCTTGCTTGAGATTGAGACAATAGGCTTGTTCATGACTATAGGAAACTGTTGGCTTGTAGTTAAACCCTCATGTATCTAGACAGCCGTGACCATATAGCGAGGTGGGTTGCACTTCAATATACATAGCTTGCTATGTACACCCTCGCTCTCCAGTATTCTGGTTCTGGGGTGTTACATGGTTTAAGTGGTGGCCCATGCAGGTCTTGTAAATCAAGATATGTCAGGGTTTACCGAATAGATGTCTCAATCAGTATTCGTCCTTGATCTCTGCTCGTATCTTGAAATCCCTGAGAATCTTGACCTGATCACATGCTTGTATCGTTGATCTTTCATGGTCCTTCCTTATTGTTCCCTATGTCGTCTTCTTCAGCGGTATTGTTCCTGGACCTGTCGATGAGCAAGGCGGAGAACCTCCCGTGGACCAGCCGTAACCTGGAGATCAAGCCCAGCATTCAGGAGTAGCCTCTAGAGTCGTGCCTACCGGAGGAGAACCACCAATTCAGCCCGTCCAACCTGCAGAGCCTGATGATGGCACTTTGGTGGGTCTCATCAGGTCATTATTATCCTCCCAGGATCGTCGAGAAGATGCCTTGTACCAGGCGGTGGCAGACGTTTTGACCAGAGGAGGTCATCAGGGTAATAGCACGGCCAACAGCTTCAAGCGCTTGAACCCACCCTTCTTCGACGGCAGTGAAGATGCGATCGCTGTAGATACATGGCTTCAGGACACAGAGGTAATTCTAGAAGCAGCCAGGACTCCAGAGAACAAAAGGTGGCCGTAGTGCGCCTGCAGTTACTAGATCTTGCCCTCAGCTGGTGGGCAGCGCAGGCCGATGGATTAGTGACCCCTATTTTATGGACAGTATTCAGGGAGAGATTCCAGACCAAGTATTTTGATGCTGTAGCTCGGTATGATCTACAGACGAGGTTCACCAATCTAAAGCAGATGGGCAGGACGGTCGACGGATATGTGACCGAGTTTTCCAGGCTTAGTCGGTTTGCTGCCACCCTGGTAGCAACCAAGTTCGATAGAGCCCAGCGATTCTAGCAGGGGCTTCACTTGGAGATTTTGTTGGCAGTTGAGCAGTTTGAGGATCAGACTTTTGATGCGGTATTGAGAGCAGCTAGGAGGCATGAGTATACCTCCCAGAGGATCGTGGATAGGACTGGGGGTCGGAAGCGATCCCACAGCCAGATGAATCAGTCATCAGCACCAGCCCCGGCAGCCAGGGCTTTGACCATTGGAGGTCCAAAGCGGGCGGCCTCAGTGACGTCGGTTCAGCATTCCACCCCGACGCACCCTCAACAGCAGAAGCAGAAGCAGTCTTCCGCAGTGGGATGTTCACACTGCGAGAAGCCAGGGCATGTGGTATCAGAGTGTCGCAGAGCACAGGGTTTGTGCTTGGTTTGTGGTGCCTCGGACCACTGGGTTGGAAACTACCCGAACAGGGGGAGTTTATCAGCTTTCTTTAGTCCTTCAGTTAGAGGACCAGTACCAATCCAGCAGCAGCTGCAGTACCCGTTCCCAAGGCCATTGCCGACGCAGGCCCAAGCATTCCAGCAGCAGAGACCGCAGTAGTATGTCCAAGCCCAAGCCCTGATCCAGAGCAGGCGAAGGAATTTTCAGCAGAGGGAACCCGTACCCAGAGGACATGGTCAAGTGCTGGCTTTGACTATGGGAGAGGAAGGAGTAGCACCAGGTGAGGTGGTGGCAGGTACTATTCTCATAAACACCTTTCTAGCTTCAGTATTATTTGATTCTGGTGCCTCGCATTCATTTATGTCTGCACGATTCGCGACACGGATAGGATTGGAGCCCGAGTCATTATCAGTAAGGCTCAATATACTTACTGGTAACGGACTTGTGGGAGTAGATAGAGTGTTTTCCTTGTGTCGGATCGTAGTTAGCGGTAGAGAATTCTCCGATAGATTGATAGAGTTTCCGATGGCCAATTATGATGTGGTCTTAGGGATGGATTGGTTGAGGGACCAGTATGCTAAAATAGACTGCCACATTGGCAGGGTTGTTTTTAGCATTCCAAACGAGCCGAAGTTTTCCTTCTCCTGAGGTAAAGTTGAACCTTCTCCTCCAGTGTTACGGATGGCAGTAGCAGTAATGCAGTTACCTCGAATAGTCGAGGAGTTCCCAGATGTTTTTCCAGAAGAGCTTCCAGGGATGCCGCCAGAGCGGGAGATCGAGTTTACCATCGACTTGATTCCTAGGATAGCCCCAGTATCAGCGAGAGTCTACAGGATGGCACCATCAAAGCTAGAGATATTGTACAAGATGATTGAACAACTTAGAACCAAGGGATTCATTCGTGCTAGTGGATCGCCTTGGGGAGCTCCAATGCTTCTTGTGAAAAAGAAGGATGGTACGTCCAGATTATGTGTAGATTATCATACCTTGAACTCAGTGACAATCAAGAACAGATACCCTCTCCCGAGGATAGATGAGTTGTTTGATCAACTCCAAGGGGCAGTAGTGTTTTCGAAGATCGACTTGCGGTCAGGATATCGTCAGATCAGATTCAGAGAGGAGGACATCCCGAAGACAGCTTTTAGATCGAGATATGGGCATTGGAAGTTCCTTGTGATGCCATTTGGAGCAACCAATATGCCGGCTGTATTCATAGACCTCATAAATCGCATCTTCATGCCTTACTTGGATCAGTTCGTGATTGTGTTCCTAGACGACATCCTGCTCTACAGCAAGAGTGAGGCAGAGCATGAGCAACATCTCAGAATCGTCCTCCAGATTCTTAGAGAGCACCAGTTGTATGCCAAGTTTAGTAAATATGAGTTCTGGCTCGATCGTATTTCGTACTTGGGTCATATCATCACCAGAGGAAGAGTGGAGGTAGATCCTCAGAAGATCGTGGCCATTGAGTCATGGCCAGTGCCCAGCACGATTGCAGAAGTTCGCAGTTTTCTTGGCTTGGCCGGCTAGGCTACTATCGGCAATTTATTTCAGACTTTGCTCGGAGCTCAGCGCCATTGACCCAGTTGACCCGCAAGGATGTGCAGTTTGCTTGGATAGCAGAGTGCCAGGATTCTTTTGAGAAGTTGAAGCGAGGCTTGATGACGGCACCCATTCTCACGCTTCTAGATGGAACCGTGGGATTTTTAGTGTATTGTGATGCTTCAGGCAGAGGCTTAGGATGTGTTCTGATGCAGCATGGGAAGGTAATTGCATATGCGTCACGACAACTTCGTGATCATGAGAGGAATTATCCAACCCATGACTTGGAGCTGGCAGCAATAGTATTTACACTTAAGTTGTGGAGGCACTACCTATATGGAGATAGGGTAGAGATTTTTACCGACCACAAGAGCCTGAAGTATGCTTTCATCCAGAAGGATCTTAACATGCGTCAGAGGAGGTGGCTGGAGTTATTTGTGGATTATGATGTCAACCTGCATTATCATCCTGGGAAGGCCAACGTTGTTGCAAATGCATTGAGCAGGAGAGCCGGAGTTTATTTCCTAACAGCGCAACCAGAGCTGTTAGCCGATCTTCAGAAGAGGGGTATAGAAGTTGTCCTCCCTTCCAGTGTGGCATTGATGGCCAGCATGCAAGTTCAGTCTACTATAGTCGAGAGGATCCGTATGGCGCAGTCAGCAGATTCCAAGCTTCAGCGACTCAGAGCAGAGTATGAGGCAGGACGAAGACCAGAGTTATGTATCCATGAAGACGGTGCACTTCGACATGGTAAGCGTCTTTGTGTACCCAGTAGAGATATCAGACAGGAGATCATGGCAGAGGCCCACAGTTCGCAGTATTCCATTCATCCCGGTGGCAGGAAGATGTACCGTGATATCCACCAGCACTTTTGGTGGAATGGCATGAAGAGGAAGATAGCCCGGTTTGTCTCTTGTTGTTTAGTCTGCCAACAAGTTAAGGCTGAACATCAGAGACCAGCTGGACTACTTCAACCATTGCCAATTCCAGAGTGGAAATGGGAGCATATAACCATGGATTTTGTGACTGGATTGCCTAGATCCCTGGCTGGCAGAGACGCTATTTGGGTTGTCATAGACAGGCTCACGAAGGTGGCTCACTTTCTCCCATTCAAAGTTGGTCAGTCGACGGCTCAGCTAGTGGAGATGTATCTTCGACAGGTTGTCAGATTGCACGATGTACCAGTCAGTATCACCTCGGACAGATATTCCAGATTTACGTCGCACTTTTGGCGTAGCTTGCAAGAGAGTTTGGGGACTCGCCACCAGTTCAGCTCAGCATATCACCCACAGACAGATGATCAGTCAGAGCGTACCATACAAACCTTGGAAGACATGTTGAGATCTTGTACACTCGACTTCGGTGGTTCGTGGAAAGATCACCTGCACCTGGTAGAGTTCTCGTACAATAACAGTTTCCAAGCTAGTATCCAGATGGCACCGTTCGAGGCACTGTATGGTAGGAAGTGCCGATCCCCGCTAGCATGGGACGATGTCAGAGAGAGGCAGATGCTCGGTCCAGAAATGATTGCTCAGACCGTTGAGGTGGTCAGGAGAGTCAGAGATCATCTTCGAGTTGCCCAAGATCGCCAGCGTTATTGGGCCGATTCTCATCGGCGCCCTCTTGAGTTTTCTGTCGACGACCATGTATTCCTAAGGATTTCTCCTAACCGTGGCGTCATTCGTTTCGGCGTGCGGAGAAAGCTTAGTCCTAGGTATATAGGGCCATTTGACATTTTGGAGCGAGTAGGAGATGTATCCTATCGTCTCGCTCTTCCACCATCGTTACGTGAGGTGCATGACGTATTTCATGTATCCCAAATGCGACGGTATATCCCAGACCTGAGCCACATCCTGGATTATTCGGAATTGGTTGTTGGTACCAACCTTTCGTATGAGGAGAGGCCCTTGTCTATATTGGACCGAAGAGAGAAGACACTCAAGAACAAGACTATCAAGTTAGTCTGAGTAGCTTGGGGTCATCACTCTTTGGGTGAGTCAACGTGGGAGCGTAAGGATGATATCCGATCGCGATATCCCGACCTGTTTGACTCGTAAGGTATAATGTCTTCCTTATGCCTTATGCTCTAAATTTCCTTGCTTGAAAGAATGACTGCATGATAGATTGCTTGTGATAGCTTGTCCTCGTCTCTCTAGCCTCTTAATTAAATTCCGAGGACGGAATTCTTTTAAGGAGGGTAGAGTTGTAATGTCTATAGTTCGTATTACGTATTTTGGAATACGTGTACGTATTTTCTTGTATCGCATGATTCCTTGCTTGGTTTATCTTAGCATTTCATGGCTTGGTTTATTTTGGGTTGGTTCGGCTAGGCATGGGTTGCCTTGGTTCATCATGAACCAAGGGGGAGAACCCCTACCTACCACCACCATTATCCTTTATTAATCCATTCCCTCATTCTCTCTCTTCATTTACTTCTTCTTCTCTACCATTACTTTTTCAACCACCATGAGGGAGAGAGAGAGAGAGAGCTTAGGCAAGTGTAGTTTGCTTCATGGAGGAACTTCATTTTAGTGTTCCATTCTCTTCCTCTCGAGATTCTAACACACTTTAGTACTTAGCATTTCTAATTTCCATGGCTCAATTTGTGTAGATCTAAGTCTATAGTATTTTTGGATTTCTTGGGTTTTGATCTACTTAACATTGTTATTTCCAAGTTTTGATGGTTCCATGTTGTAGAGAATTTCGTTCTACCCCATTTTGACCTATGGAAGTCCTGATTTTGACTTTAAATGAAGGATTAATGGAGCTTTGAAGCCATGGTTCTTCTTCTCGGATCTTGGAGAAGAAGAACAGCTTTTGCGGCAACTCAAGCGGCCAGCTTTATGCGGCAACTCATGCGGCCAGCTTTTTACGGCAACTCATGCGACCAGCTTTTGCGGCAACTCATGCGGCCAGCTTTTTACGGCAACTCATATGGCCAGCTTTTTACGGTAACTCATGCGGCCAGCTTTTGCGGCAACTCATGCGGCCAGCTTTATGCGGCTACTCATGCGGCCAGCTTTTTGCGGTAAACTCATGCGGCCAGCTTTTTGCGACAACTCATGCGGCCAGCTTTTTGTGGCAACTCATGCGGCCCGCTTTTACGGCAACTCATGCGGCTAGCTTTTTACGACAACTCATGCGGCCAGCTTTATGAGGCAACTCATGCGGCCAGCTTTTTATGGCAACTCATGCGGCCAGCTTTTGCGGCAACTCAAGCGGCTAGCTTTTTACGGCAACACATACGGCCAGCTTTATGCGGCAACTCATGCGGCCAGCTTTTTGTGGCAACTCATACGGCCAGCTTTTGTGGCAACTCATGCGGCCAGCTTTTGCGGCAACTCATGCGGTCACCTTTTTACGGCAACTCATGCGGCCAGCTTTTGCGACAACTCATGCGGCCAGCTTTCAGCTTTTGCGGCAACTCATGCGGCCAGTCTTTTGCGACAACCCTCATCACTACAACAAATAGGGCATACAATAGCAATTTATCTATAGCGTTCAAGCCTCCCTGCTATAGAATGTCATCATCAATAGCGTTTCTTCCGTAGTGCTATTAAAATAGAATACAATAGCAGTTTATCTATAACGTTCGAGCCTCCCTGCTATTATAATATAATCATCCATAGCGTTCATACTGAAGTGCTATTAAATGTTCATACAATAGCAGTTTATCTATAGCGTTGAAGCCTCCCTGCTATTAGAATATCAGTATCAATAGCGTTCATTATGCAGTGCTGTTAACAGAACTTTATATAGCGTGTTATGAACGCTGTTAAAGGTATAGTTTTTTCTGAATGTTGCTATGCCCGTATGTCTAGGGGTGAGCATTATTCGGTTTTTGGACCGAAATCCGAATCGAACCTAACCGAATAAGAGATTCGGTTCGGTTTGAAAAAAAACCGGTTCGATTTCGGTTTCGAAAATACTAAAATTTCTTATTCGGTTTCGGTTTAGTCCCACTAACCTTTCAGAAATTTTATCTAAAATTCCTCTCCCTGGTAAACCGAATAAGAAAATTTAGTAATATATATACGAAATATATCTTTGTATATTTAGTTACTATATATATTGACAACAAAAAATTATAAATAAACTGAAATATTGGTTAAACCAAATAAACTAAAAACTGAACAGATTTATTCCGTTCGGTTTGATTCGGTACGGGATATTTCGGTTGGTTTCAATTTTTGTTATTCGATTTTTGGTCGAATTCGGTATTTGGTAATTCGGTTCGGTTAACCGAGTTAATCAAATGCTCACAATTGAACTATATACTGTTCCAATCATGGGAGAAGCAACACAGTTTTCTATTATCACGACGTGACAATTAAGGCGTGCATAAGAATGAATGCCGTAAATAATGTTTTAATGATGCATATTTTAGAGCACGTCGTGAATAAGCCAGAGAGATCAAGCTTTATCATGCCATGCCTTCTTGTGTGTTGTATTTTTACCTTAATCACGATGTACATATGCGGGCCTTAACATTCAAGGCATGCATTTCGCGTGCCGTAATATTTATAGAAAATTTGCTATAAAGAATGAAATTTATAAAAAATGACTAAAACGAAATATGTTTGGAAAATTTGGAACAACAATAGTTTTCGACAGACAGTTTGGCAGAAATTGGACATGTCCAATTTCCACCAAACTGTCTGGCCGAAATAGGGTGGGGTGGATTTTTGTTTGTCCGTCCGGATTGGGGTTTCCTTGTTCGGTTTGTTTTTAAATTATGTGTTTGTTAGTTTGTTTTGTTTGGTTATTTGGATTTAGTTATTTTTTTATATCATTATCAAGAATTATAGTTATAACTAATAACAAATCACAATAAATATTTCTTTTTCTATTTTGTCTTAGAAAATCTATCTCTATCTTAAAATCTATTTATATTTAAAATCTATCTCTGTCTTAAAGGAATCTGATCTATATTTAAAATCCGTTTCTATCTTAAATTTATCTATATATTGTTTCATAGATTTGTTTTAAAAAATAGATTATTTTTTAGATTTAGTTTTAAAAAAGTAAATCAAACTCTATCTGAAAATTTAGAAAAAAAAACTATGTATATCTAGTTTTTAAAAAACTCTTATCTATTTTTTTAAAAAAAATCTATCTATTTTTGAAAAAAAAAGTCTCGTCTCTTGATTTATTTTTTAAAATAGAGATAGATTTTTTTTTCAAAAACAAATCTAAAAAATAATCTATATTTCAAAATAAATCTAAAAAATAATTTATATTTAAAAAATAAATGTATCTTTAAGAACAAATATATATATTTAAAAATATTACTTTTAATTTTAATATTAATAGTAGTATTATTTTTATAGATTTCTTTAAGATAGAGATATATTTTCAAATATAGATAGATTTTAAGATGGAGATAGATTTTTTTAAAAGATCAAATAGAAAATGAAATATCTATTATGATTTATTATTAGTTATATTATGATTTTTATAATAATATGAATACAAGAAAAAATAATCAAATTCAAATAAACCGAACCAAACTAACTAAAACTAACCAAAAGACCAAACTAAAAACCAAACCAATAAAAACCTACATCCATCCTATTTCCGCCAGACAGTTTGGCAGAAATTGGACATGTCTAATTTCTGTCAAACAGTTTGGCAAAAACTATTGTTGTTCCAAATTTTTTAAATATATTTCGTTTTAGTCAATTGTTTATAAATTTCTTTCCTTATAGCAAAATTTCTGTAATATTTAAGGCGTACGTTTCGCATGCCGCAAAATTCTAACATCAAAGACGACTAAAACTTGCATGCCATGAATGCTATAAAATATAGTGATATTGTTTTTTCATTTGCTGGCCAAACATTTCTACCAAAATTTAAAATACCTCAACTAGTTCTCGTATCAAACAGATTACAAAACCCCCCACCCAAAAAATAAACCCACCCAAAAACTAACCTCTCCACCACCACCTCCATCACCACCACCATAATCTATCTCGATGAGTCCTACCAATCCTCCATCATTGGAGGTGAAGAATCACGAGCAGCAAGGACGAGAGTGAGAAGAGAAGAGGATGAGGAAGGGGAGGAGGAGGAGGAGGACGAGAATGGTGGGCTTGAGACACGGCAAAGGGCGTACGTCGACGGGCAATCTTGGGAATCGTTGCAATGAGTCGGGCTCCTCCGTCCTATCGACACCAAGACCCTCACCCACCTGCAGTACAAGGCTCCTCCGCCTTATCGACACCAAGACCCTCACCCACCTGCAGTACAAGTGGAGGCTGCTGCTCTGGTCGACTTCCGCCGCGTCGGCGAGGATCCAGAAAGGGCTGCGTCATCACTTACTTCTCTTGAGTGAGTGATTTTGATTTGGAATTTTTTTCTTAAAAAGAAAAAAGATTTGCTGGGAATTGTTCTATGCGCGCTTCATGTTCGATAAAATGATTGTAAGTACCGAGTGCTTGTTTTCTTTGATTTTATTTATTTATTCTTGTTCAAGGGAGTGTAATTACATCTGGGGAGCTTTGTGTTTGCATATGGGAGGAGGGATGATCGAGATCCACTCGTAGGTGCATAGCGATGGACCTCCAGTGTGGAACATGATTGCTAGTAAGCACTTTTGGAGCTTTGTCTATAATAGTATGGTGAAGGGCTGCTCAATTGTTCTCTAGTCCGGATTTGGAATATTCGGAGGTCATGGATGCTGATTCTACATAATTGGGCAAACTTTGCCTATTTTGATATCTAGATTTTACTCAAGTTTCGATAGAATTTGTCGCTTTTTTATGTGTAACTCTTGGCTTTGAATGTGTGGTTTTCCTTTTTGTTAGTGACCCCAATCATTCAATTTGAGATTGAAGAATTTAAATGTGCCCTAATTGATGTTAAGATGGGGTTCTTTCAAAAACTTGAGGTCCTGCTGTACAGGAATGCTATTTGTGGGCGGGCATCCATTGATTCTATGTTCACAAATGCTTTTAGAAATGAATTTTGTTTCGATAAATGTGGTTTGTTTGATCAAATCGTTATATTTTATTACCATGTGAAGAACATTCATTTATCTCAAAAAGTTTGATGTTTCATGTACCAAGGAGAAGGTCTGTGTATGGTTGGCTTTTTATCCGAATTTGAATGCAGAACCACTTTGCATGCTTCAAGTTGCAATATAAATGTGGATTCTTGTAATACTTCCAACTATTTTCTTTTTTCTCTTGAAATTTTTTCTGAAAATGTGTCAACCATATAAATCTTTATCTTAAATCTGATTTTTGATCTGTTGATAAGTTTTCTTATCGGTGACCGACAAAAATGAACTTGTTAAATGTTGTTTCATCTAAAGAATCCTACAACAGAAATTTTATTATATAATCTCTCATGACGCAAAAATCCAAATTCTACATCTCCAAAGCTTTAAAGAAAATTAGTCAAATTTCCTTTTAAACTATTCAAATCTAGCTGACTTGTACAATCTTATCAAAGTGAAGATTTGTGGTTCCATATGCTCTTCTCCATTTGCTATTTTTTTTCTAAATCCTATATTTTTTCAGAAATCAAATTTTCTGGAATTAAAACAAAAATAAAGTGAGATTTATCAACTTTGAGAGGACGTCTGCAATACTTGGCTAAGTATCAAATTATGTAATGCCAGTTCAAGTACTTCATGATAAGAATTATTGTTTTGAATCATGGATACTTCTCTATTCCGCCCACATAAGAACATGAGAAACCAGCATGCCCATATAATGATTCCTATGCTAAATAAATTATGGCCCTTATCTCTAGTGGCAGTAGTATAGTCATATGGCTCTACTATGTAATTCTTTTTTCTTCTTTTATTTGTAGTGTGATCAAGTTGCTAGCATGAATTTGAAGTTTCTTTAATCATGTTTAACATCTTCAAATGGAATGCTAATCCTGATGTTCCTGATAAGGATGGAAGAAGCTATTGCATTGGTTTACTTTATGTGCTTATTGTGTTATAGAAACGAAGAAGTCATTGACAACAATAAGAAGAAAGAAGCCATTGCAGGTTAGTATGCATCTCTTTTTTCCAGCATGGACAAGAGAGAGAGAGAAAAAGAGAGTTCTTCTATATATTCTTGTTTGAAATTTAATATTCAAGTTAACTCACTTAACACTTTTCTTTCTTTTTGTGTATGTTTATATATTATTTTCTTTTGGAATGAACAGACAGTTGACTTGAGGGTGAAAGTGGATTGTGATGGTCGTGAAAGGAGAGTGAGGGATGTTGTTTGGTTTTTCCAATAAAAGGTACGTACCTTAGATTATAATCTAGCAATCATATTGACATGTGAGTTTGAAGTTGTATAGGAACACATAATTTTTTGGAACACAGACAATAGATGAATTTTAGATGCTTTCTTCTCATCTTTCTTTAGTATCTGGAGTTCATAGTTCTATTGAGGTATTAGACTAATATATTTTTACAATGTATGATCTATTACTAGTCTAAAAACTACTGCACATGTAGTTCAATTCTAAGCTTGCATCTGGTAATGATCATAGGATTTTCTTCCGGCTTACATATGTTGATGAATTACCTAATTCACAGGTCGTGCTAAACATGCTCAGAGGAGACGAGCTTGCTTCTTTTTGTAGTGGTCTTGAACCTTATCTTATAGGAATAACACCTTACATTGTTGTGAGCCTATAATTTTTGACTTGTTAGTGATTTTTTCATATTTCTTTACAATCTGTAGATAAGGTGCTTGTTTCTATACAAAGGATACTATTAATTTTTTACTAATAGGAATAGTACCATATTATTTTTGACTAACAAGTGACTTCTGTGTCCCCTCCAGGTGCATGAGAGTTTCGGCCATTCCCCATTGCTCTATCGTGGAAAGCTTCTGCATTTGAGTCATAGACGAGAGTAGTTTGTGGTAAATCTCATGCCTTTTCTATCTTTCCATTTTTATCGATCATATGAGGGTGGTGAGTTGCTGGACCACATACTGTCCAAGTAAGATTGCTGAATACACAATGACATGGATACATCATGTGTTTTGGCATGTCAAGTGTATTTTGGTGTGTCAATGTCATGTCCGATACATGTCCGACATGATGCATCACAGACACATGTACTAATTTTCTGAGTGTCTATGCTTCTCCTTTTTTGGTAATAAAGTCTTAGTCCAATAACCTTGTCGTCTTGCATTTGGTTTTGAAACTATGCGCTGGTTTAGTCCAGAGTATTTCCACTTTCGGAAAAATATAAGTTCTTAATTACTGTTGCTCTAGTTAACAAGGATCTTGTTTTGTTCCCTATGTTTCTCTCCTATCCATGACTAGTTCTTGTTTTCAAACCCCAAGCATTCATTAATTTGGCTAGCTTCAATTTGATTATGTGCCAGAGGTGAATACTAGTCATATTACTATGTGGTAACAATATGGCAACATGGTTATTCATAGAACCAGTTCCAGTGTAAGCTCAACACTATAACTTTCATTTCATCATCTGAGAAATACAGTTCAGAAATTTTTGATGGGAGATAAAGTTTTGAAGAAACAATTAATGAATGCTTGGGGTTCCCCGAAATCTTCCCAGAAGTATTTAATGACTTACTTTACATGCAATTTTCGTACTATGTAGTGAACACAACATATATGTTGTGTCTGTGTGTGATTCATAATAGGGGTATACCCATAGCCTAGGCTCGGGTGTTTATGATCTTGCTTTTGGAGAAATAGGGGAGAGGTGGTAAATAGAAGCTAAGAGTCTCATCAAAATATGGTTACTGTTATTATGTGTGTGTTTTTTTTCCTACTAGGCTAATGACAAACATATTACTGTCATTATGTGTGTGCTTTTCAACAGATAATGCAAGAACCACCTGGTGGCTAAGACAAACACCCAATATTGGAATATTCGGGCATTCAAGAAGTATCTGCAAACATATTCCAGCAAAACAAATGTAAAGTGTTATACTAATAAAATTGCCATTTTAACTAGTGAATAGAATTGGATGGCAATAACACGAGTGAATTACTACATAGTACATTGGAGAGTAAATATCTGCACATAATACCTTACTGAACTTTACCTACAGAAAACCTGTTTCCCACTACACAACAGATATGGGAAACTGAAAGCTTTGGTCTGTACTGATAAGTCTTTAGTATAGACCACATTTAGCGATATCAGCTTCATCTATATGAAAAAATGCACGCACTCAGTTGGAACTTATTAATCCTTTCAAACTTTCAGTCAAAAAACGAGAAGAAGAGTTGAGAACACTTACAATTACAACAGAATATATAAACACATAAGACTCAATTAGTGCACTGGTAAGCCATCACTTTTTCTATCTCAATAATTTACTTTTCGTCAATTGTCTGGATCGGCTCGAGATGGTTTTTTCTTTACACTGATGATTTACCTACTATTTTTGTGTAGGTTGGATGAAGGAAGAGGATGCTTTCTGAGGAGTTTTGGTTGTGGATAGGCTCGAAGGGAGCTAAATGTTAGATAGTCAATATTTTGGGATATATGTAGCTGACTACACTGTTAATGTTTAATTTTTGGACATATGTTTGGTACTACTTCGTTGTTCTACATGGAGAAATTAAAGATTTTGAATGTTTGGTACTACTTCGTTGTTCTACATATATTAGACAGTGAAATTAATGAATTTACCTATGTTCGGAATTCATTCTGTGATTGATTTGCATTTAAATTTTTGAATACCTGCATTTTGTGTAACTGTGGTATTATCTGCAATAGTATTCTGATGTGCCGCATTCTACAAATTTTCGAATACAGAATTTTGACTCTGCAATAGCATTCTGACATGCTATTGTTGCACATATAATAGCAAGAAAGAAATGCTATAAAAAGCAGATATATATCGAAACGCTATTAACAAATAATAACATACAGGAACGCAATTAAAAATAAATAGCGTTTTATAGCGTTAACAAATGTTATTAATGAACTATAGCGTTCGTAAAGGCTATGTAAACTATATAGCGTTTGTAAGTGCTATAACATGTCTATAGCGTTCATGAATGCTACAATATATTAATAGCGTTCATGAATGCTGTTAAATTTCTATAGCGTTCCTAATTGCTAAAACTATCATATAGCGTTTCAAAACGCTATACATTGTCTATAGCGTCAATGAACGCTATAATCTATGAATAGCGTTCGTGAACGCTATAACTTTATAGCGTTCTTGTACACGGGGTTATTATAGCGGGGGCATATATAGCGGACGAAATATGCTATAATATGCATTCTACAGCGTTCAACGTACGCTATCATATCCTATATCTGTTGTAGTGCATGGCAGGGTTATATTTTGAAACATGACATGATAGTGGCCCGTCGTGGCACACTCTTGATAAGTAACCTACATGATAACCTTGACATGCTGTTACGACAGCAAGCCTGACATGACAAGTATGTATGACCTGGACACCGTGGGCGATTGCGTTTGTACAAATAAACCAGTACTGTCTTGCATCATGTCTAGGATAGAAATTCCTGTAGTCATAAAGAGATTCCTACAGCAATTGACTAAGGCTAATAAACTAGAATAATTCAGTAGTCATAAAGAGATTCCCAGCTATAGGCAATCCCGTTATCTGGGCGCATTAAGTGGACTTGTAGCCTACCGACGAGTAGGACACATTTCCAGCACACAGTCACGTGTTGCATTCTTCATAAACGGACATTCGACCCGGATAACCTGGATGGTCTGCAGGGCTTGTGGCTGTTAGGATAATCTCATTGTATCTTGCTAGTAACTTGGCATGTGATAACCCTAGTTAGTTAAAAGTATCAAGCCGTACTCTTGATTGGCCGTGATTGATTGGATGGAGTTTATTCCAGCTTAGTCTTATCCTGATCCTGTGCAAGATTATGACATGACATGATTATTGATGCTTGCCTGAACAATAACGATCGGGGGTCCAGTTCTGTTCAGGCGAAGGGTTACAACCCCGGTCCTTGTTTGGTTTAAGGGTTGTAACCTGGCTCCCGGAGCAGTTCTGTGTCCTCTCTTTATTTATTGTCTTATTGTAACCCCATGCCATGTTCGTCATGTTTTACCTTACCTTAATACCATGATTATTTATACTGGCCTTAGCAATAAAGATCAGGGGTCCAGTTCTGTTCAGGCGAAGGGTTACAACCTCGATCCTTGTTTGGTTTACGGGTTGTAACCTGGCTCCCGGAGCAGTTCTGTGTCCTTTCTTCATTTATTGTCTTCACTGTACCAATAGTATTTGAGACGTGTTTCTATTCAGGTGAAGGATTACAACCCCGGTCCTTGTTTGGTTTAAGGGTTGTGAACTGGATACTTGAATGTTTTCCTCGTACTCAGTTTACTGTTGTTATCTCTATTATTATCAGTTCTTTATTTATTATCTTTAATATTCTATTATGATATGCTGGTTTTAGTTCCTAAGTTAAGTCTCCTTTGTGGCACTTGCTCTTTCTGGGGTCTGATCTAGCTGGTTTTGTGTGGCCAGATATCGGAGCAGCACCAGAGGATCCACCTGTCTTCCAGCCAGATTGTGACCACCAGGCGTAACCCTGGCAACGAGTGGGTTTCTTTTTGTCCTCCCACTTATTTGTAAAATTATTCTTTTGAGACGTTTAGCCGGCGAGCACGTATTAGCTCATATTGCACCTTATTTACTGTCTGCCTACGGGCTGTAACATGATTAACAAATCCTAGGGTTGATCATGTGTGACTGAAACTCTTACTAGTCCTGATATTTTGTACGACTAGCTTCATGATCATCCAATATGTAATGTATGGGACGCCTTGCTATTATATATTTGGTACTCTGACATCTTGTAACTATTATTGCTTGCTTGAGATTGAGACAATAGGCTTGTTCCTGACCATAGGAGACTGTTGGCTTGTAGTTAAACCCTCATGTATCTTGCCAGCCATGACCGTATAACGAGGTGGGTTGCACTTCAATATACGTAGCTGGCTATGTACGCCCCCGCTCTCCAGTATTCTGGTTCTGGGGTGTTACAAGGGGCAAGCCTATTGGGGCTAGTAAGAAACGGTGGTTGATTGACGATGAGTATGATGCCGTGCACCGATATGTCTTGTTAAATTGTGACATACAAGAAGTGAGAGATTTGGAGAAGTAAGTGACTACACCTCGTTATAATCTCTAATTTGGTGAAGTAAGTGACTATACTTATTTTTATTCTCTCTAACAGTGTATTTAGAGATGAAGTCAAAATAAGGACACCCGATATTACCGATGAGGGACTTCAAAGAGAGGTTGATTGTATCTTTCCGACCTGGTTTTGAAAATACGTAAGTAACTGAGATAATATGTTATGCGACTACCATTAAAATATATGCACGTAAAACATTTAAATTATCATTATTTGTTTACAGATTTTATTGTCTGAAATAACACTCACAAATGAGAGCATTCGTTATTTGGCATTGGGACCGAAGAAGCATGCGAAGACTTGGCCAGGCTATGTCGTTAATGGCTTCAAGTTTAAGGCAACTCAGCATGCTATAAATGTCGAATTTGTCAATGACAACTTTAGTACTAAGGATTCTGGTATTTGCATAAGAGGCACCCATATATGACGACGAGCCGGATTTTGACTATTATGGAGTGCTTCGGGATATTGTAGATTTACAATATAGTGCCCCATATGATATACATATTATGATGTTCAAATGTGAGTGGTTCGATACGACACCAAATATCAGTTGGAGAATCGAAAAACAATTTAGATTCGTCGATATAAATCATCGCAGGAGGTATAGAGGGTCCGACACGTTTGCGATAGCAAGTCAGGCTGTTCATGTCTACTATACAAGCTATCCAAGGTATCGTAGAGATCGATTTGACTGGTGGACAATATGCAAGTTTAAATCTAGAAATACATTCAACGTTGTAGACCCAGCATACCAAGAGGACGAGATCGAAAAGCCCAAATACTTGGGACAACAGTCGGATACCATGGATGTTGAATTAGAGGTTGATATACCTCCTGCTGAGGAAAATAGAGGGGAGGAAGAGGTTGATATACAAGACTTAGATGTCAACCAGGGGAGAAAGAGGCATCTTGTCCCAAGTATTGAGACCGTAGAAGAAGAAGAAGAATAAAAAGAAGAAGAAGAACTTGATGAGGATGAGAATACAGATGAAGTCGACGATGAGGATGAGGATGAGGATACAGATGAAGTCGACGATGAGGATGAGGATGATGATGAGAATGAAGACGAGGCCGAGGACGAGGACGAGGACGATGATTAAATATCGGTATATTTCAGTTCATGTTTTTGTCGAGGCCGAGGCCGAGGACGAGGACAATTCAGTTTAAATTAAACTTCTGTATTCTTATTTCAGTTCATGTTTTTTGTCGTTCGATCATCTACTTATTGTATGATTTCTTTTTGCAGATGGCACTCCTACTCGTCTGTGCGGCACTCGTCGCCCTACTGCTGGTATGTGTTCTATTTCAGTTCATATTTTTATATTTATTTATACTTCTATATTATTAATTATGTTTATGTGTTCTATTTACAGGACATGGTTGCGAGCACTCGTGCTGGTGGTGCTGGCTGTGGTCATGGTGGTGGTGGTGGTGGTGGGCGTGGGCGTGGTAGTAGCGGTCGTGGTCGCCATCCGTATTTCTCGGATGTGACCTTCGATCCCGACCTAGAGTGCTCAGGCACAAACTCTTCCCGCCGTCAATCTACCTCAGTGCCACCGTCATCTTCGTCGAGGCCTGCGACTCCATCCGCTAGCGGATCCATTCCGCAATCGGATGTACCAGCGGATGCATCAGCAGATGCAGCAGCGGACCCAGCAGTTACTGTACGGTGGGCCCCGGAGTACCCCCGGATTCAGTTTTATCCTATTATCGGGGAGTACATACGCGGACCCTCGGATCCTCCGACGCCACCAGAGAGGCCGACGGGCGAGTTCCGACGAGAGATATGGCCCGCGGGTGAATCGTAAGTAAATTTAAGTTAATTTATTAATTTTGTTTCATTTATTCAAGTCAATAATCCAGTCGTTGCTTCTTTATAGATTTTTCCTGTGGGATGTTGCCCGGATTCTAGGGTGTATTATCAGGGATAACTACCATGGCCCCTACCTCAATTTTTTGGGGTGCCTCAGGACAGGCAGTACGTCTGGCTCGACGTGATGAGGGTATATATCTTTTGGTTAATTATTAATTATTCTTTAATTTATTAATTTTTTTAATTACGTGGTATTTGAATTTGTATATCAGAGGACGTTCTGGTGGCCCCCCCCATCGCGAGAAGGCGATCCACAGGACCTATAAAGCCGCCGCTGGAAAGAAGATACAGGATGCAGTGTACGACCTTCGTACGACGCATTCGAAGAAGGATTGGATCCGGGCGGAGTACTATGAGGAGATGTTGGAGAAGATGGATACTCCTCAATACAAGGAGAAATCATAGAAAGCCAAAGCGAATAGACAGGCTGCGGGTCTTCATACGGGGGGATCAAGGCCCCACGCATTGACGCGTACAGAGTTGGTGAGATACCGCAAATTCATTCCACTATTTAATTCGGTACTATTGTTATACGAAGTTAATTAAATTCTACGTATGCAGGCCAAATGGGCAGTGAAGGAGGAGAGAGAGGCGGAGGCGGTCACCGCTCACGAAGTATTCGTGCATACGCACAAGAGTCGGAAGGACAGGAGCTTCGTCGACGTGAGGGCCCAGGAGACTGATCTAAGTACTAACATTTATGAGATTTATGTTAGAAATATAATTATTGTTAACTTAATTAGGTAAACTTAGGATTCAGACTATAACTTAGGGAAACATAGGATTTAGATTATAAGTTAGGAAAACTTATAGTATAAACACATTCATTGGATAGGCAGCGTATCGTGAGGCACTCCGTCGGATTGAGCCCCCTGCCGAGGATGTCGGCAAAACGACGCCCACCCAGATGCCCTCTTCTATGGCCGCTCGCTACGACAATGTGTTCATAGAATCCGCCGACGTCTTTAGGAAATGGCGCCTCTACGGCTTAGGTTCCATGGCGTCGTCGTTGCAGGCGTCGACTTCGAGATATCCACCGCCTCCGCCTCCTCCCACGCCCCCACAGACAATGTGAGAATGCAGCTTGCGACTCTCGCCACGGCGGTGTCGAATTTGCGGGCGATAGTGCTGGGGCACTATCCGTATCCTTCTTCTGCTCCCGATCCGTCTGCTCCTGGTCCGTCTGCTGCCGGTCCATCTACTGCTGTTGCCGGTGCTTCGAATCGACCTGGTCCTTCTTCCATCAGACGGCTTTTTTTTGACCGCTCTTCCGAGGCTCGCCTGGTACCGGATGCTGCTATCGTGGCGCTCCTTGACATGATGTCGTCAGAGCAGCTACGCTTGCTTCCAGACCATGTCTTGTCCCAAGTGTCGGCACACATGGTGGAGCATTATATACGCAGAGTGGAAGCGGCGGAGAGAGCACGAGACGATCCACTTCCTCATTCTCAGTGATTTTGTTTATGTTTTTGGACATTTGGACATTTTGATATGTGTATATTTTGGATATTTTTTTATGTTTGGATATTTTGTTGTATGTATGTTGGAATATTGTGTTGGATATTTTGTTGGTTATTGTGTTGGATATTTTTTGTGTATGTTGGGATATATTGGATGTTTGGAGATATTGTGTTGGCAATATGGATATTTGTTGGATATGTTGGATGTCGAATATGTTATATTTGTATATGGTGGATGTTGGATATGTTATATTTGTGTATGGTGGATGTTGGATATGTTGTACGTACAGGGAATAGTCTGTTTCCTGCAAAATTTTTTAAAAAAAAATTACAGTTAGCGACGGACTCGCGACAAGATAGCGACGGATAATCCGTCGCTAACTGTATGAATTACAAGATAGCGACGGATTGCCGACGAATTATCCGTCGGCCTGGTTCTGGAAAAACACATAGCTACGGAATGGCGACGGATTTTTCGTCGCTTAGGTTCTGGAAATATGGAAGATATCCAGAAGCATGGCGACGGATTATCCGTTGCTACTACGCCGCTAATCCGATGAGGTAGCGACGGATTGCCGACGGATTATCCGTCGGCCTAGTTCTGGATAAACACATAGCGACGGAATGGCGACGGATTTTTCGACGGATGTTACGTATCAAAAACTCTCCGATACTCTTTTACCGACATATTTACGACAGATTAGCGACGGATCTTTCCGTCGCTAAACGTTGGTATTAAAATTTTAAAATGTTAGAGTTGACGGAAAACCGTTGGCTTGTCGTCGCTAACGTTTTTGATGTAGCCAATGGTAATCCGTCACTAAGTAGTCGCTAAGCGACGGATTTGTTTTAGCGACGAGGTTATTGCCGACGGATTTTTTCAGCCAGTATCTGTCGGTAATCCGTCGGTAATGTCATTTAGCGACGGATTAGCGACGGATTCACGTTCAAGTAACAGAAGTCCAAGTCCCACGTGACTTTCTTCAACTGTGGCAAGAAGGGCCACTACAAGAGTGAATGCAAATCTAAGCCCAAACCAAAATAGCAGGTATAGCTAAACTTGGTTATTTTGATTACTTAACTTGGTTGCTATTGTAAGGACGAGCCGTGTTATGACGAAGGTCTCGATGGCGAACATGTCCCTAGCAGAATATCTGAAGATCGAAACAGTGGTTATGAACCACCGACAAGGACATTGGAATGCGTATTACACGTACCAGAGATTTTCGAAGATTCGATCTCAGGAAGTCTGTTATCTGATACAGACTTAAAATATGGACATTCGTACTAGCCAGATGGTAATTTCTTTGTGAGAAACATGCTTTAAAAAGATGTTCGGTACTGAAGGAATGTTCGAACTTCTGCTGATGGCAATAAAGTTACTTCGTTGAATGGACTAAGAGTTATTCTATATAGTAGCAGACTTAAGATGTCCTACCAGGGCCTTATCTTCAGAATGTGGGGATAAGGAGGTGGAAGAATTTAAGGTCTGTGCAGACACAAGAAGATTAGGAAGCTGCTCAGACGATTGAACTAAAGTACGGATCATCTGGAGTTAGTACACTCAGATATCCGTGACATCATCAATTCTCTACAGAGGCCGGTTCGAAGTGTTTCTCAATGTGCATGTTCGCATGACTTCTCAAGTTGAAGGATGCAGCATTCGAGTAGTTCAGGAACTTCAGGGATGAAGCTGAACATTAAACCAAAAGTGATCGAGGTGGAGTGTATAGGTCTCATGAATTCGCATCGTTCTGTAGAGAACATGGATTTGTTAATGAGACGACTGCTCTGTACTCCTCTCAATCAAATGATGTTGTAGAAGGGAAGAACAAAATGTTAACAGAGATAATAAACTCAATGTTGTTGACTGTGGGTCTTCCAAATTGCTTCTGGGGCAAAGCAGTACTTACGACTACTCTCATTCTGAATAGAGTACCATATGCACCTTCGGATATTACTCCTCGTGAACTCTGGTTCACAGTCAGACCTAACTTAAATGTCATTCGAGTGTGGGGGTATCTGACTTATGTCAAGCTCCCAGATCTGAAGATTCAGAAGCTGGGAACAAGGACTACGAAGACGATCTTCTTAGGGTATGCCGAAAAAAGTGATGCTCAGGGATTTCTTGATATTGAGTCAAATCATATCATTGAATCTCGTGACGCAGAATATTTTGAAGATAAATTTGTAAGGCACAAGAATATTTTCTTGCGGATATACCGAAGAACAATGAGGGTGCGCAAGAAACTGAAGTTTTCAATAAAGAAGTAGTCCAAGAAGATGTTGTTGTTGAAACAACGGTTGAACCAGAACTCGTTGAGCCGTTAGCGAAGCGTGTGAGGAGGCCGAAGGACCGAAAATAACTTTGTCACCTATCATGTGAAAGAAGATCCGCTTACCTATGATGAGGCGATGAAGACCAGAGATGTAGTTTTCTGGAAGGAGGCGATTGACAATGAAATTGATTCCATCACCTTAAATAACACTTGGGTGTTGGTTGATCTTCCTGAAGAGACAAAATCCATCGGATGCAAATGGATCTTCAAGAAGAAGATGAAAGCAGACGGAACTATTGACAAGTTCAAGGCTAGGTTGGTAGCCAAGGGGTTTTCTCAGAAGCAGAAGATTGACTACTTTGACACGTATGCTCTAGTAGTCCGGATGACCACCATCAAAATGTTGATTGCGCTCGCAGCAATATATAAGATAGTAATACATTAGATGGATGTGAAAATGACTTTCCTAAATGGCGAGCTGACCGAAGTGATTTACATACAACAGCCAGAGGGATTTGTCGTAAAGGGTCTTGAAAAAAAGTCTGCAAGTTGGTGAAATCCTTGTACGGTCTTAAACAGGCTCCCAAGATGTGGCATGAGAAATTTGATAAAGTTATAAGGTCAAATGGCTACATGGTCATCGAGACGGACAAGTGTGTTTACACGAAGTTCGTTGATGGAAGAGGTGTGATCGTTTGTCTGTACGTGGACGACATACTGATCCTAGGTATGGATATGGGCTGTGTCACGGAGACAAAGAAGTTCATCTCGAGCAAGTTCAGTACAAAGGACTTGGGGGAAGCAGATGTGATCTTAGGGATCATGATCATCCGGACAGACACTGGACCAGCGATGTCACAGTCTCATTATGTTGAAAGATGATCACTCGTTACGGGTATCAGGATCTTCTAGGGATCGATATGCCGTACAGGTGTGGTCTGAAGCTGAAGTCTAATTTAGGAAAAAGCGTCAGGCAGCTGGAGTTTGCAAGCGTAATCGAAAGTTTGATGTATACTACTACTACCACAAGGCCGGACATAACTTTCACCATGGGAATGCTGAGTCATTTCACGAGCAACCCAGACATTGAGCACTAGAAAGCTATGAAATAGGTTATGAGATATCTCAAGAAGACTCAGACATATGCACTTCACTACAGAGGAGATCCGTCGGTAGTGGAAGGCTTCAGTGATGCCAGCTGGTGCTCAAAAGTGGAGAGTGAGAGGTCCAAAGATGGATACATTTTTACAATAGGTGGAGCTGCTATATCGTAGAAATCGAAGAAACAGACTATGCTCTCGCGGTCATCCATATAATCTGAGTTTTTTGTACTTGATACCGCAGCGGAGGAAACAGAGTGGCTTCGGAAGCTCATGTATGATCTTCCAGTGGTTGGGGCACAAATACCGGCGATACCGATATACTGTGACAACCAGGCGACTGCGGCGGTGGCATCAAATGACCTCTTCAATAGGAAGAAGAGGACTGTGCGGTTGAAGCATAGGGCAGTACATGATCTCATCAAGAGGGGTATCATTACAGTGATTGATGTGAGTCAGGAGAACCTGGCGGATCTGTTCACCAAAGGCCTTAAGCGCCAGCTAGTCGATAACACAGCTTATAAAATGGGCTTGAAGGCATTCTGATATTGTGTTATTACATTCCTACCATAAAGTTTTATGCTATTAGTTCAAAGATAAATCTACTAGGCATCTAGCTTTTGGTTCAAGGGAGGACTATTAAACGAAAGAATATCAGGTGCAGTGGGCAATCCTTTGGTATACTGCAGGATCATGGACCTAGAACCACTGTTAGTGGACGATCCTCTGGATATTACGCGGTCATGTACCCAGAACCATTGTTAGTGGGTAATCCCTTAGGATATTGTGGGGTTTCAGACCCAGAACTACTGTGAGTAGGCAGTCCTTTGGGACCTTGCGGGGTTGTGAACCCAGAACCACTGTTGTCTACTGTTTGTTCATTGTAGAGAATAAAGTCCTGTGAGAGGATAGCTTAAATGCCTTAATGAGTTCTCAGGCAGAGTGAATACCTGGAGTGCTTTACAGGAAGCACGGTAGCACAACACTACAAGGAGTAAAACTCCATGCTACTGTGGGGTGACTCCACCATGAGGTTCCCGGTTAGGGGTAATGTCTCGGCTTTGTGAGCCAAGTCACAGCGGAGTAGCACCGCAAATAGACAGGTTGCTTAATGCTGTATGATAAAATTAAAGAGGGGTAGCCACCACTACAAAGGGGAGGTGTTTCTCATATTACAGTGGCATGACACCACGATGAGGTACCCGGATATGGGTAAAGTCTCGGCCTTGCAAGCTATATCATTGCAGCGTTACACTGCATATGAGCCTAAGGCTTCATGCTGGGTGGTATGACACTACAAAAAGAATGTGACCTGATGCTACAGTAGTATGACACTACGATTGTAGGGTGTGAAAATTATGACACGCTGACATAAGACTCAGTCCAAGTCATACGCTCAAAGCCATACGCTCAGTCAAGGCCATACGCTCATCCAAATGCCGTATGCTCAGTGAATATTTTATTATTTTCTGAGATGACAGCACAACATATATTTAATAAAGGATGAATCTGACACTTCGTCTTTCGTGCAAAGACAGTTGTCCAATGGAGACTAGCCGTCGTATATGTTTTCGAAGAGTCAGTTTTGTCTTTTACGAGGACAGCTCAGCATTTCTCATAAATGTAAAAGCCATCATTACTGTCAGTTTTGACAGTCTGTCAGCCATCATATCCGTAGTCACGACGCTCGAGAAGATTTTGTCAGTTATTGGAAGATATGGCGTATCAAAGAAGATTGATGATGGCAACGTGTCTACTTATTCAAACATGCCACGTGTCTACTTATTTCTTGTACGACTCCTTTCAACTAAGTGAGCGTATGGATCTCATACGACTTCTTCCAACTAAGTGAGCGTATGGATCTCATACGACTTCTTCCAACTAAGTGAGCGTATGGATCTCATACGACTCCTTCTCAAACAAGTGAGCGTATGGATTCCATACGACTCCTTGACAAGTGAGCGTATAGTTTCCATACGACTCCCTGTCAATAATGTGAGCGTATCAGCTTTATATGGTTCTACGCTGTCCAAGTAAGCGTATGCAAGACATGTGCCTTCAAAGCTAGCGTATGACTCTTCTTCTAAGGCAGCGTATCACAGCAGTTATGTCCAGAATGGTTTTCAACGAGCAGTTAACACACATTCTCACGTGTCCTGTACTCAGTTATCCACTTCTTCAGAAGTTATGCAACGTGGCATTCATGCCATCAATCTCTCCTGAATATCCTCCACTACTTTCAACCGCACGCTAATGTGTCTCCATCAGAATTTGCCACGCGTCCCTGCAGTTATGCACACGTCAAGTAACTACCTGAGCGTATGCTTAAGGACAGTTATCCTGAACTCTATAAAAGAGAGTTTCTTCATCTTCATCAAAGACTACAGTCAATTTCAGAGAGAACAGAGAGATTGCCCAGTTGCTGTCCAAGTTCTTCAAAGTTTGAGTCTTCTTCATCGCATCGTCCAAGGGATAAAGTAATCGTCTTCTAGATTAGATTCCTACAGTTGTAATTTTCTCAGATACAAAATAAATAAAGTGAATTTATTTATGGAAAACAAATTGGCGACTCTGCTGGGGAAAGCTGTCTCCTCCAACGAGATAGCAACAACTCAATACGATACTTCGTCGATCGGCTTGACGAAGAAGACGATGGTTGTACAATTCGACCAATCGGCTTATGAAGAAATGCTCAAGGCGAAGGAGGGCCGCACTGCTTCCTCCGCTCTTCCTGCTGCCAAGAAGAAGGGACGCTCTGTCTATGTCCCTAAGTCTACTGCAGCAGTCCGAGACGCTTCTGTCACTTCTCATGCTGACAAGAACACGTCTTCAACTTCCATGAAGCACACTACGGCTTCTCTGAACACGGCAACAGTGGCTTCTCCTAGTCACACTGACAAAGTTGGTTCTTTAACCAAGTCAGCGTGTACAAGGAAAACCATTTCTGGACATGTCAAAGTCCCTTCTCCCTCTACTCTTACGACAGCAGTCGGCTCTTTAGCCATTGATGACTCTGAGCGTATGGTATTTAAAGGGCAGCATACGGCAAAGGCAGCGTACAAAAGCCAACATCAGGCAGCGTACGCTAAGCCAAAGCCAGCGTATGGTAATAAAAAGACAGCGTATGACCAGAAGTCCAAACTGAAGTCAGCGTATGCTAACAGATACAGTCCTTTGACTGTTTCTCAAAATCAGGCTGGGGGTTCTCTTCCACAGAACATACAAATGATCCCCCCTCAACTTGCACATCTTATGCCAACCAAGGAGAAAGACTCTTTAGTCAACTCCTCTACTCCTAAGGTCTTTACCTCTGGAGTTAATTTGACTAGTACTCTTACTAGATCAAACAAAGAAAAACGCCTTTTGGCTAATTCCTCTAAAGATGGATTATTACCGACTCCCAATCGGAATAATACCCATCTTCCTTCTCTCCAAATTTCTCGATCTGAGAAAGGCAAATTACAAGTATCCAAGACTGATATCAAAGTCAGATCTCCTACGGATCTTCGTAACAAGCTTAATCAGAATCGTCTCGGTTCCACTGAGACAAGTATATTAGACCCTGATGCAGAATATGCCAAAAACTATGTGGCTCAAATTAATCAGTCTTTATACACTCAGGAACCAAGAAGACAGAAGAACAAAAGACAAGTTTCTACACAGAAGCTATCTTCAAGTACTTCCCAATCTGTTTCTACAGATCTTCGGGAGTATTTGCAAAATAAACGGAGAGTTGACACTCCGTCAGGTTATGATATTGCTCATATTTGTCATGAAAAGCATGGTTGCAACTTCCAACCTCGAGTTGTAATTCAATGTTGTTGTTCACCAAAAAGACAATCTGTTTTCGAACGGATTTAATATGAACCAATGTTGGATGAAGATGAACCTCTTTATGCTTCTGTCAACATGACCTCCAGAAATATTGGGGGTAGCATATGGTCTGATGCTATATCAGACTCTGAAGATGGTGTTTATCTCGGTACCCGATCCAGGATCGGAGCCTTGGCCAGAGCCTCTTCTTCTTCTCATCCAAGTGGTAATCCGGAGATCACAGAAGACTTCCTTGGAGAATCTAACTTTCCAGTATTGACTCCCGTAAATAGCCTCGGAAAAGATACTGATTCACACAGTGATGATTCAGAACAGACTGTTTCATCATCTATTCCTCGAATGATTACCACTTACATGGCAGAGGGCAATCATGAACCTTCGACTAGCACCGAAGCTCATGAACAAAGGATTTCTTCCTTAGAACAACAGTTGCGAGCTATGGCAGATACATTGAATGCTATGCACACTCTTATGCAAGCTCAGCATCAAACTCAGCAAGTCCAACAGACATCTCCTCCAGTTATATTAAATACTCCTGTTGTTCTAAACCCGAAACCCTCTACTATTCCAGGGGTACAATCTAATGTTCCTGTACAACCCACTCCAAGTCAGTCTGGAGCTGGGGGTGGTACATATGCTGCAGTCCCTCCTCCCAATTACACTCAACAAGTTACAACTCCCCAATCCTCTGGAATTGTTTCTGAAGAGTTAAAGAATCTCCGAACTCAATTCGAGGCATTCAAACAGAAGGATGGTTTGCAAAGGTTAGGTATCAAACAACCTTACCGATAGAATGGAAGCAGGTATCGTATCCACCAAAATACAAACCTTCGACCATCTCTTTCTTTGATGGGACAACCTCCCCAAGTCAGTTCATTAATCATTTTGAAGTAATGACTGATCAACTGCAACCTAGTGACGCCCTCCTTACTCGGGTGTTCGTTGGATGTCTCAAAGGAACGGCTTATGAATGGTATAGAAGTCTCCCTGATGGGTGCATTACCTCATTTGTCGGTTTCAAGCAAATGTTTCTTGAACGATTCTATGAAGGGCTTAACGACATGACCATGTCAGCCCTCATAAGAATTAAACAGAAAAATAATGAAACCACCGAGGACTTCATTGAAAGATTCAGAAGAGAAGCCCTCAAAATGCCTCTCGGAACTCCCGATGTTGTTACCATCGACACTTGCAAGTCGAATCTCTTACCAATTATCAGCATGTGGACAAGGTCCACTCAGTTCCAAGATTGGCCTTCTTTCATTGTCAGTGCCAAGGCTGCCGAGGTCAGTGCTGAGACCTTCAAGGGTCTGGGGGTACAAATGGCTCCCAAGGAATCAAATCAGAGTGCTAGCAATAGTACTCGACCCAATAATCGCAAAGGGAAAGAAGCTCTTGAAGTCAATCTCCAAAGCAGTAGTCAAGAGGTAAAGACTACCCAAGCTACTCCAGCTCCAACAAATCAACAACAGAGACCTCCTCGGCCGAAGGAAGAATATTCTTTCAACGATGATGATGTTCAGGGTATCTTTGAATGCTTGCTCAAAGGTAATAAGATTCAATTGCCAGAAATTAAAAAGCCTGATGAAGCCAATAAGACAGATCATCCAAAATACTGTCCATATCATAGAATGCTGGGTCATACAATCCGGTCTTGCTATGTATTAAAAGGGAAGATTCAAGAGATGATTAAATCAGGAGCTGTGACATTAACACCCAAAGACAAAACAGTCACAGCAAATATAACTTCAATGCAGTTCGGTGACTTCCCTCCCTTAATGGTAGAAAGTGGGATTGTACCTATCCCCAAAGCAACTCTCGAAGTTGTAAACATCCCACCAGCACAGAATGATGGACTTGTTTCTGTCACAACTAAGAAGGGAGAGATCATGTGGATTCACCCAGATTTAATGACAGAGTTTGAGATGTCTTCCTCTTCTCCTCGGAAGACTCCCTCATCTAAAAAGAAGCTCGGGAAGACTAAGTCATGCAATGTGACTTCTAGTTTCACACCCGATTTTTATCTAACCTCTACTTTCATCTCAGCAGGAAGTTCACTCCCTATGGAGATAAAATCTGTACCTCAATTTGAAGATAGATACAAGCCTACTTTTCATCTATACAGTTCACAATCTCGTGAATTGATGGCAAAAATGGGTTATGATCTAGCCACTGCTCCTGGTTTGAACTCAGGCAAGGGACTCCGAGCACCTTTATCTATCACTATGAGACATAATCAATCTCGTGTTGGCCTTGGTTTCTGGAATGAAGCTCTCATCAAACATAAAAGAACCAAGAGTAAGATAAAGAATTGCAACATGGTTTCCATAGACCCTGAACCAGAATCTGAAGTTGAAGTTCATGCTGGAACTCGGTCAGGAAAAATATATCTGAAAGATTATGCTGAGATTCCTGAAGAAACTTCTGATGTTCCTCCGGTTACAGCTTCAACACCAGTCTCTACTGAAGAGCCTTTGAATGTTCCTGTTGAGACAGTTCCTTCTAAACCAACGGCAGCTGACAAAGGCAAACAACAAGTCCGCTTCGACAAACCATTGAAGAAGTCATCTCCTACAGGACTTGAAAAGCCTTATAATTTTGATATATTGGCTCAACTAGCCAATACCCCAGCTAAATTATCAATCTTTGAGCTCTTACGCCTCTCTAAAGAGACTCGAGAAACTCTAAGTGAAGCACTGCTGCAAGCAGAAACCTGCCTAACTCTTCTCAAGAAGCTGGAAACAGAATCTGTTTCTCATTGCCATAATGTATTGGAATTTATTCCAAACATTACCTTTACGCAGGACGATATGCTGCTAGAGGATAATCGACATGACCGTCCTTTGTATCATACAGGATATATTGATTCTATGAAGGTTGATCGTCTCCTGATTGATCCAGGATCTGCTCTCAGTATTATGCCAAAAGCTATGCTAGACGCACTGAAGATACCTATACATAGCCTTTCCAGCACTATCACTACCATCTTAGAATTTAATCAAGGAAAAAGTAAGCCTTTGGGCAAGATTCGCCTCAAATTTCAAATAGGCGATCTTCGCACTAAAGTTACTTTTTACATTATCGACAATCATGGTTGCTCATACAATGCTCTGTTGGGGAGACCATTCTTGCATGAACATAATGTCGTTCCTTCGACTCTTCATCAGTGTTTCAAATATGTTGATGATAATGGAGAAGTTCAAAAGGAGGTTGCAGATCTCTATTCATTCAAAGGAGTTGAAGCTTACTTCAATTACGCTCGCATGTACAAAGATGACTACTCAAAAGTCTTGCAAGCTATGGATAATGATGATGAGATAGCAAAAGTTGGCACTTTTGTTATTCCTGTAAAAGGGCGTATCACTCCTCCGCAGTCTGTTAAATCATCTGAAGAAGACTCATTGATAATTCCTGTCAGTGGACGTACTACTTCATCATCTGCCCAAGCTCCACAAGGTTCACTGGTAATTCCTGTCAGTGGACGTACCACTCCCCCTCCATCTTCTCAGGCTAGACCAGATACTCTAGTCATTCCAGTCAGTGGACGTACTACTTATCTACGATCTTCTTCAAGGGAGCTCACCTCTTCTGAGCCTTTTGTTATCGATCTTAATCGAAACAAAACTTCTGATCGCTCTTCCTCTCCCCCTTTTGTCATTAATTTGACTAAGTCTGATAAGGCTCAGCCTTCTGTTGTAAATACAGTATCTAATATTAATGAAGAATCTCCTTTGCAGTATACTGATGTCTGTGATCATGTACAAAGTTATTTACAATTGCTAGATAGCTTAGAGTCACTAACTATAGGGGTTGTTCAAACTCTTCATACAGACGTATCATTGGAATCTATACAAAAATCATACTTCGTGGTCCCTGCTAAAAAGAAGGGAGAAAATCCAATCTTCTTTTATAAAGGACC
The DNA here is from genome assembly GCA_029216955.1 of Iris pallida. Lineage (NCBI taxonomy): Eukaryota > Viridiplantae > Streptophyta > Magnoliopsida > Asparagales > Iridaceae > Iris > Iris pallida. The sequence continues at coordinate 9,226,380 of JANAVB010002600.1, read as the reverse complement.
CCAGAATCCTCCTAACTTGGAAGAAGATGACATAAACGACGATACTGGAAGGTTACAACTGCGTCGCTACAGTCAACAATCCAAAAATATCATTAAGAATATGGGTTATGACTTTAGAACCAGTCTCAATAATGGAAAAGGAAGAAGAATGCCTGTTCGAATTCCTCCATTAAAATACGGAAGGACAAAATGTGGTTTAGGTTACATTACTCCTACTTTCTTTATCAACATAGTCCATGAAAATTCAAAATCCGATGAAGACGAACGATCTGAGTCTTCTGATTCCCTCTCTTGGGATTCTGACACGAGTATTGGCGATATCCATCGTTCTATTCTATCCATCAATATGGTCTCCGTTGATGGCCCGCAGGAAAATGATGAAGATGAGGATGATTTTAAAATATCACCCGAATCGGAACAATGGGCTCAAAGATTAGATAATCAATGGGAATTCAGGTTCGAGCAGAGGGAACCTCCTACCGAAGATAAACTGATCTAAATTAATGTTGGTGAAGAAGGTTCTCCTAAACCAATATTCATCAGTGAAAGTCTTTCAGAAACGGATAAGCAAGACATGATCAAACTTATTCGTGATTATATCGATGTCTTTGCCTGGAGTTACGAAGATATGCCAGGACTAGATCCGAAGATTGCAATGCACAAACTCAATATCATGCCAAATGCTAAACCGGTCAAACAACAACAGCGACGATTTCGTCCAGACATCATGGATGCAATTGAAGCTGAAGTCAACAAGCTTATGGCTTCTGGATTTATTCGAGAGGAACAACATCCTGAATGGGTGGCTAACATCGTTCCTGTCCTTAAAAAGACTGGCAAGATCCGGGTCTGTATAGATTTTCGTGATCTCAATTCGGCTTGTCCTAAAGACGAGTTTCCTCTTCCAATTACTGATGTCATGATCGATAACACATGTGGTTTCGAACGAATGTCATTTATGGATGGGTATTCGGGATACAACCAGATCAAAATGTTTCCAGATGATGAAAAACACACTTCCTTCAGAACGCCGATCGGTACATACTGTTATACAGTGATGCCGTTTGGTCTCAAGAATGCAGGAGCAACATATCAGCGAGCAATGAGCACTATATTTTGCGAACATCTCTGAAAAATAGTCGAATGCTATGTTGATGATATTGCGGTCAAAAGTCGACGAAAGGAGGATCATATTCAAGATTTGAAGACTATCTTTGATTTAATGCGTCAGCATCAACTTAAAATGAACCCTACTAAGTCCTTCCTGGGCGTCTCTAGTGATAAATTTCTCGGCTTCGTCATTACCGCTAAAGGTATACACGTGGATCCCGAGAAGATCAAAGCCATTCAAGAGATACGTCCTCCACGCACCTTAAAAGAGCTACGAGGATTTCAAGGAAGAATTGCTTATATCAGGAGATTCATTTCTAACTTATCAGGACGCTGCAGACCATTCAATAAACTTCTGAAGAAAGGTGTATCTTTCGTCTGGAACGAAGAATGTCAAAAAGCATTTGACGATATTAAACAGTATCTCATGAATACTCCAGTTTTGGTACCTCCCGTCTCGGGGATACCATTTCTTCTATATGTTCGAGCCATGGATCATTCTCTTGGTGCATTACTTGCCCAGAAAAATAAAGATGGCCATGAACAGGCTATTTATTATCTCAGTCGCACAATGACGGGTGCTGAACCGCGTTATTCTCCAATCGAGAAAGAATGCTTAGCATTAATGTTTGCTGTTCAGAAAATGCGACATTATATTATCGGTCAAACGATTCACGTCATTTCCAGAGTGAATCCCATCAGGATTATGATGAAGAAACCTGGTATTCTCAACTCCAGACTAGCTAATTGGGGAATCTTGTTAGCTCAATACGATATGCATTATATTTCTCAGAAGTCAGTTAAAGGACAGGCTCTTGCTGATTTTCTGGCTGCTCATGCAATTCCAGAAGATTCTAAATTATATGATGATATTCCTGATGAAGTTTTGGATTCAAATATGATTTTTGAAGAAGTTCCTACCTGGCGTCTATTCTTTGATGGAGCATCTAGAATAGGTCCTAACGGCGATATTGTCGCTGGAGTTGGGATTGTTCTTGTATCCCCAGAAGGACTAACTATTCAGAGGGCTTATTCTCTAGATCAATCATGTTCAAATAATGTAGCCGAATACAATACATTACTCATTGGTCTTCAACTTGCTAAACATCTAGATATTCAATATTTGGAAGTTTTTGGAGACTCCAAGCTTATTGTCAATCAGATCAGAGGAACGTATGAAGTCCGTCACCAGGATTTGATACCTTATCATCGAGCAGCACTCTCTATAGCCTCATCTTTTGAAGGTTTCTTTATTGAACATGTTCGACGAGCCTATAATGCAGAAGCAGATGCTTTAGCTAATCTTGCTGCTGATTAGCTATACCAATCAGACGTCAGCAAGTGATAGTGGTTTATAACCGAGAACTATTCTGTGTTGAGAATAATTTGGCTTTGGCTTTTCCCTATAAACCAGACGAAGATTCTTTCAACCTTGATGCTGGATTAAAGTTTGACAAAATATCCTCGTCTTCTTCCGATTCTACTATGGAATATGTCTTTTCTAATGAAATAGAAGCCATAATTGAAGGCTGGAGACGCCCGTTTCTAAATTTTGTTTTGTATGATATACTTCCTGATAATCCGAGTGAAGCAGCGTCTATTCGACGTCGATCTCTCAGATTCTATTATAATTATACGATGAAAACATTATATCGTCGGTCTTACGACGGTCTTCTCCTCCGATGCATTGCTGGTGAAGAAACACAACAGATAATCCGTGAAGCACATGATGGTGTTTGCAGAGCTCATCAACCAGGTCCTAAACTTCAAGAGCGTATCCGTCGTATGGGTTATTATTGGCCCACGATGGTGGCTGACGCTATTCAATATGCTCGGAAATGTAAAGCCTGTCAAATTCATGCAGACTTTATCCATCAACCGTCAGAGTTCTTACACCCAACAGCTGCATCATGGCCCTTTGAAGCTTGGGGCATGGACGTCATTGGTCCCATCAACCCACCATCATCAAGAGGACATCGGTTTATTTTAGCAATAACCGATTACTTTTCTAAATGGGCTGAAGTAATCCCGTTATCTGAAATTAAAACTTCTAGTGTTATCAACTTCGTCAAACATCATGTTATCTATCGATTTGGTGTTCCTCGGCGTATTATCCATGATAACGGACCGCAATTCGTCAGTCAGAAATTTACTCGATTCTGCGACGATCATCGGATTAATAATTTAGCTTCTACAGCATATAATCCAGCAGCTAATGGATTGGCAGAAGCTTTCAATAAAACAATCATCAAACTCTTGAAAAAGTTCGTTTCTTCCAACAAACGCAACTGGAGCGAGAAGCTTGGTGAATGTTTATGGGCCTACCGCACCACAGTTCGCAATACGATCGGATGTACACCTTTCTCTTTAGTATATGGGTGTGAAGCTGTTCTTCCCCTTGAGATCCAGATTCCTTCTCTGAGAATTGCAATCTCCAATGAACTGACAACAGAAAATAATGATCGTCTTCGACTTCAAGAGTTGGAAGCTCTAGATGAAAAACGATTGTATGCTCAACAAAATATCGAGCTGTATCAGGCCCGAATCTCAAAAGCTTTTAACCGGAAAGTCAAAGTCAGAGCATATCAGAAGGGAGAACTGGTCCTTACTGTCAGACGTCCTATGACCATGACACATATGAGCAAAGGTAAATTTGATGCGAAATGGGAAGGCCCATTCGTAGTAAACAAAGTCTTCTCTAACGGAGCATACCAGCTTGCCTCTATGGATGGGAAAGTCATGATGATGCCTATCAATGGCAAATTCTTAAAGAAATATTATGTATAATATTTTCATCATTCCCCAGCAAATATAAAATTCTTCTCTACAAAAGTTATTTCGATATATCCCCAGAGGAAACTGATATTCCACCATGTATCATCTTCCCAGAGAATTTGATATTTTGTTTTATTAGATCCCCAGTGGTTTTAATAAAGATCTTATATAGAAAATCATGTCCATATTACCTCTGAATTTTCTATCTCAGTATGTGTCATATTTTCTATTTTAGGAAAATGATATCTCGTCTTTTGATTTCCGAGTCCAAAGATCATGGAAAATATAATTCAAAGATATCTTTATATCTGAATTCTGTTTTCTCTAATCAGTATTAAACTAAAAAAAAAATCTTTGGTTTAATATCATGATAGAGTTGCAAAGTTTATTTGTATATTCTATTCTATTGAAATATGTCATATATTATTTACCTCTGAACATGTTTTCTACAAAAGTGTCATCCACAGAATTGAAATCAAGCCAAGATGTTCATTTCTTTAATCAGAATCAAAACATTGCTTACAAATGGATTTCAAAAAAAAATTTCAGTACATGAAAAATGTAAAAGAATTATTTAGGAGGTGTAATGATCTCCTGAATACGAATGATTACATTATTCATCTTCTCATCATGAGCTTTCTTGATTCGCTCTGATGTTTCAATTCCAATCCTCCGTTGGTCATATTCTACAATAATAGAACTACGGCGATTGGTTTCTTCAATCTGATTGATTTGTATTAATTCTCGCTCTTGCTGTAAAATTTGACAGCGTTCAGCTTCAGATTGATGATCAGCAGCAATCTTTGATTGTTCTTTCTCCACAGAGGCAATTTGCTCCTGAATACGAGCTAGCTCTTCCCTCAATTTTCTAAGCTCCTCAGCTCTTGACGCTTTATCCTTCTCTAAGCGCTCTATATTCTGACGAGTACTTATTATTTCTTCGTCTTTTGCCATTAACTCTTTAGAAGATTGAGCGAGGAATTCTGTCAGAGCAATATGCTGAGCTTGAGCTTCATTCTCCAATTGAGAAATTTCAGCTGCAGTCAGAGATTCAATATCCTCCTTTTTAGTCTCCCAGTAATTTTGGATGTTGGCTTCTAAATCATTCAGGAGATGTTCAAAGAAGACACATTGAGCCTCATAACCAGATTGTCTCAAGGCTGAACGTGGGAAACTAGTCGCTTCTCGAAGACTCGAAAAGGGCATAGTTTCATCTTTCATGAGTCGCCTCGAATATGTATCCAGATATGTATAAATAATATCTGAATACATCCCCATGACTTTTGCTATCCCTGTGTCAAAACTGGGAGTCGCTGCAATAATAGGGGAAGGAGCAGGAGGAGCTTCTATTCTTGGAGCTGAAGTTAGTGCCTTTGGAGAACTCGACAGATGGGAACTCCCCTCACCCACTTCAGTTTGAACAAGTGGGGCTTGAGTAGAACTCATAGCCGGTGCAGTTCCTACAGCTGTTGAAATAAAAGAAGCATGATCAAAACCAAAAGATAAATAAAGCAGAGACAAGACAAAACTTTGATGAATAAAATATTACCTGGAGTTGGTTCATATTCAGTCTCCTTCGGATCATTCAATCCGGCTTTTAGTCTGTTCAGGGTACTTTCTGACACGGAATTTATTTCACTGCTTCCCGCTCCAGAAGTACTCGGAATTTGAACTTCAATTTCCAGATGCCTCTTCGGCTCTGGTGTCAACCCTGAGTGTTGACCAATGGTCTTCAGTGCATCGATTGGTGTTTTAGACGGTGATTCATCGTCTATCTCCATGTCTTCTTCTCCAGAAGAATGAGACGACGGTTCATAGTCAACTTGTTCGCTCTCTGAAGCTTCAACAATTGGATTGAGAGGAGTGGCTTCCTTCACTGATTCTTCCGAAATCAGTAAGTCATTAGCCGTTTCAGTCCAATGCTCGGCCTCTACCGCAGGTTGACTAATTTCCTGCGCATCATCGGCCATTGGTGGAACTGAGCCTATATCAGAAGGCCTAGAAGACCCAGCAGTTTCAGGAATCTTTTCTTCTTCTGTCTTTACAGAGAAATCAAAAGCAGCTTGCTTTTCTGCAGCCAATCGCATAGCACGATCGGTGGGACTCTCTGCATCCAGACAAATTACGGATTTAGTTTTTGAAACTATTACTTTCCTTCCTATTCTTCTGGTTAAAGGAACAGTAGGATAGTTGTCTATTGGATCACTACCTGTTTCATCAATATCTCTGGCTCGTTCAGAAACAGGAGAATTCTCGGGAATAGTAATTCCTCCGCGACTTCGAGTCTCTGCTCGAGTAGCTCTTTTTGCGGCAGGACCCGCAGCACCTTCACTCCTCTTCCTCTTCGGGGTATTGTCAATAGATATACTTTCTTCAGCACTTCCGATAAGTACATGTAATGGTTGATGAAGGTCATCAGAGAAGAAAGTTTCAAAAACATCATCATCAACTTCATCGGTGGCCAGAGGATCTTCTTTGTCGTGACAATCCCTAGGTAAGGCGGATTTGGTTGATTTCTTTTCAACATGAATAAAGCTTTTACCTAAGATGCTAAATTTTTCATCAAAGGTATTAGCTGATACATAAAATCTGGCATAGGACGCCAATATCTTAGCTCCTCTTCGATAGTTGACCGGATTTGGCATAGAAAAGGTAGCCCCTGTACCTTTGGCAATGTAATATAGCCAAGCTCTGGCACCATCAACCAACCCGCCTTGATGAGCAAAACACATCGTTGCATTGCCCACATGCAACTGATCGTAACCAAATTGACGAGCAAATCTGCTCGGAAGATATGGCTCTAGATATGTGATGTTGTCACGGCGGCAAATTAAATGAGATGGCCTGATTCTCTTTAGCCATTCATGTTGGACATCATCCAACTCATTAGCACCAACGCCGTCAATCAATCTCCCGGGCATGGTCTCATAACCAATAGGGGGAGGAACACAGGTGAAGCTCCATAGTTCTCCCCTGTTCAAGATGGTTCTGCAATCGGTTAAAGTATCATATCTCCATTTCGGTATGTGCTTGTACCTTTCAAGGAAAGTGTCATCTGGCCTAGCCATCCCAGCACTCATCAGAGATTCAAAATGAAGAAGCAGCCATCCAAACAAGTATGTAAAGGGCATTTCTACTCGAGGAAAGGACGTCAGGCTCTTCCGTGCCAATTCGAACATCCTATCTATGTATGCCATTAATCCGGCATTCAGACGGCAGGTCATTGCCGTTAATAGATCCATCTTATACCCAAAAACTAGCCGGACTGCTGTGAAGACGACTCCTCTGTGCATCCTGTCTGCCGAACAGGTGCCAGGAACTACGAATTTCCTCAGCCAAAGAGATATAAAACCGGCCAGATGACCTTCAACGGACAATTCTCGGCCACCCTGTTTAATATAGGTTTCTAACCTATCACCAACCTTGTAGCTGTCAATGTCTTCTTCGACGACAATGTCATCATGATTAGTCTTCCGGATTAATCTGTTAATCTCGGCTTGACTCAAAGGCTTGAATTTACCGACATACTGCTCGATCTTTTTCTTCTTTTGGACTTCGTCAGTGCGGCCTTGAAACAAATAAGCCATCCACTTCGAAGAATAACAATTGGAGTCCCCCTCTCCACCTTGTCCCTTATAAAAAGCTTTACAGATGCTGTAATGACACATTAATTCTTCAAATACATAAAGAATTAGTGGGTTGGCTGCAGAAATCTTATTCATTTCGTCAACAAAAGGGATATATTCTTCATATGGCAAATCTGCCGTTGGTAGCTGAGATATATATGCCATTTCATGAAGGGCGAATCCCATCTCGCCCTTTGGGGTCATGAAGGTGCCGGTCCGATAGTTATATCTCTCCGCTAATGTCAAAAATAGATTCGGGTTCGGTTTGAAACCATAAGCAGTACACTTAATGGCATCATATAAACCTATCGCCTTCAACTGTGCACCGAAGTTCTGCAAAATCCATCTCACTAGAGCAGTCCATCTAGTGTTATCTGGATTTACTAGACCAGTCAGCCTCATTGACTGTTTTGGGTAGATGGCATTCTTCAATTGAACAAATTCGTTGGCAAAAATTGGGACTCTGACTGGCTTCAGCAGTGCCGAGTCCTCAGGAGGGATGGTGGCAGGTAACAGTCCTCGCAGAGATGTGTCATGTGGTTCAGTACCACTGCGGTACCTTCCTTGACGATATCCAATCCACCCAGCCTTAGCTTGTCGGGATGGAGTAATATCCCACTTCATCTGTCTTTGCTGGCCCGAATGGAATAAACGGGCTATGTTGATACTCTTTGTCAAACCAGTCAAATACATAGGCTGATTTACATCACCATCCCTATAGTAACTGTATGATACTTTGTCCAGAGCAGGCTGGGAATTCATATCAATAGCATCTCCAAAATAGAATGCTGGCTTCAAATGGGCAACACCATCTACACTTTGTAACGACAGTCCACTCATTAGGTTCAGCAAAGTATCATCCTCCTGATTGGTCAACAGAGCTATTCTTGTGGAAGGTCCGTCAAATTGGGGAAAACGAACATGTGATAAATCACTTCTATAATTATTTCCCATACTTCCTTCAAATTCTGCTTCCTGAGCCAGAATATCCACTGCAAATGAAGAATAAAGTATTAGAAATCTTCAATGTCAAGAGATGATAAAGTTTAAACATACGCTCAGTTTTTACTAAGCGTACAGCTCAACATACGCTCAGTTTTTACTAAGCGTACAGCTCAACATACGCTCAGTTTTACTAAGCGTATAGCTCAACTTACGCTCAGTTTTTACTAAGCGTATGGCAGATTCAAGGCTCAGCATACGCTCAATTTTTTTTAAGCGTATGGCAGATTCAAAGTTCAGCATACGATCAGTTTTCCTTAAGCGTATGGTTGACTCAAGGTTCAGTATACGCTTAGTTTTCTTTAAGCGTATAACAGATTTTATCTTAAGTGAATGGTTTTTAAAGTTCAGTTTATGATCAGTTTGAGCACATCAGCGTATGGTTGACAAGATGATCATCAAAAGTTTACGCTAACACAGGAGTTAGCGTATCTCAATGAGACAAATTGCCATAGCATATTCTTTTTAAAGATAGTGTATTTTGATATCTCTATCAAAAATACGCGTATCTTACAGATATACGCTCCAAACATATTTTTCGTAAAAACGAAAAACATGGAATACGGCTAAATCCTAAAGAGGGAAGCGTATTTGCTGACGTATTTACCCTAAAGAGGGATACGTTTTCTGAGTTTTGTTCTAACCAGAGCCCTAAAAAGGGAATAGTTATTTGTTCATCATCTTCGTCCTCACCATAAAGAGGTTTCAATGGCCGTTCACTGCGTGAAACACGCTGACTGGCCGTCTTCTTGGTAGTGGCGGTGTCGACGGCAGGATGAGATGACTCTTCAGGGGCTTTTCCCTTTCCTTTCGCAGCAGCATCAATTTTGGGTGCCATTAATGGAGATGGAGTTGAAGACGAAGAAGAAGAAGAAAGATCTTGAGTTTCTGAAAGCTCTTTTCTCTTTCGAAAGCAAAAGCTCTGGTAAAGAAATAAAATAGGTTTTGGAAGACCTATTTATAGAAGAAAGAAAGTAGTTCAAACGGCGGATATTCTTTAAACAAAATCCCTAAAGATTTTCACTGATATTGAGGAAGATAACAAACTCATGCCAGCGTATCAGGACTTATTCTCACTTTAAAGTTCAAAGTAATTTTGAACTTTTGAAATTCATAAAGTTCGAAAACTTTGAAGGGGGACTTGTAGGGTGTGAAAATTATGACACGCTGACATAAGACTCAGTCCAAGTCATACGCTCAAAGCCATACGCTCAGTCAAGGCCATACACTCATCCAAAGGCCGTATGCTCAGTGAATATTTTATTATTTTCTGAGATGACAGCACAGCATATATTTAATAAAGGATGAATCTGACACTTCGTCTTTCGTGTAAAGACAGCTATCCAATGGAGACTAGCCGTCGTATATGTTTTCGAAGAGTCAGTTTTGTCTTTTACGAGGACAGCTCAGCATTTCTCATAAATGTAAAGCCATCATTACTGTCAGTTTTGACAGTCTGTCAGCCATCATATCCGCAGTCACGACGCTCGAGAAGATTTTGTCAGTTATTGGAAGATATAGCGTATCAAAGAAGATTGATGATGGCCACGTGTCTACTTATTCAAACATGCCACGTGTCTACTTATTTCTTATATGACTCCTTTCAACTAAGTGAGCGTATGGATCTCATACGACTTCTTCCAACTAAGTGAGCGTATGGATCTCATACGACTTCTTCCAACTAAGTGAGCGTATGGATCTCATACGACTCCTTCTCAAACAAGTGAGCGTATGGATTCCATACGACTCCTTGACAAGTGAGCGTATAGTTTCCATACGACTCCCTGTCAATAATGTGAGCGTATCAGCTTTATATGGTTCTACGCTGTCCAAGTAAGCGTATGCAAGACATGTGCCTTCAAAGCTAGCGTATGACTCTTCTTCTAAGGCAGCGTATCATAGCAGTTATGTCCAGAATGGTTTTCAACGAGCAGTTAACACACGTTCTCACGTGTCCTGTACTCAGTTATCCACTTCTTCAGAAGTTATGCAATGTGGCATTCATGCCATCAATCTCTCCTGAATATCCTCCACTACTTTCAACCGCACGCTAATGTGTCTCCATCAGAATTTGCCACGCGTCCCTGCAGTTATGCACACGTCAAGTAACTACCTGAGCGTATGCTTAAGGACAGTTATCCTGAACTCTATAAAAGAGAGTTTCTTCATCTTCATCAAAGACTACAGTCAATTTCAGAGAGAACAGAGAGATTGCCCAGTTGCTGTCCAAGTTCTTCAAAGTTTGAGTCTTCTTCATCGCATCGTCCAAGGGATAAAGTAATCGTCTTCTAGATTAGATTCCTACAGTTGTAATTTTCTCAGATACAAAATAAATAAAGTGAATTTATTTATGGAAAACAACGATGAGGTTCTCGGTAGGGGTAATGCCTCGGCTTTAGGCCATGTTATAGTAGTGTAGCACCGCAAGGGAAGCGCAAGGCTTCATGCCATGTCTCTTTGATAAAGAACTCACCTATAGTATATGGACAGAGATATCAGGCCGTCTCTTGAGGGTAAACTTGTAAACGTCCAAAATTATACACTGAAACTAGGCTGGTACAAGGCCTTTAATATGCAGCCAGAAGCACAATTGATGTCATTATGTGAGTAAAAAAAATTACAATTATGGTGCAGAATTCAAAGCTTAGTCCATTCTTGTATCATGCTGTTATTTAACCTATACGGGAAGATTCATGTCATAGCGACATCTCTCCTAATGCATGATGGACAGTCACTGTGGGGAATACTCAACCTATATATTGAGATATATGGGGGGATTGTTGGTATTTTTGCCTTTAGACTGGGAAAGATAGTCCCACATCGGCTACACCAACTGGTACGTATCTCAGTATAATGCATTTCTTGTGTTGAGGTGTGCACATGAGGTATGGTAGGGCACAAGTACGCGCCATATGGGAGTATTTTCCTAGAAGAAAAAGGATTAATTCCAACAAGGATACAAGTTAATTTTTGTTGTGCAGACTCGGACTCGGACACGGACTCTAGGATATCTCGTGCATGCACGGGAGTGTTCGGGGGGTAGGCGTGGACTGACACACTTCTATGCTGATTGTGGGATGATCTAAAATATCAAACTCTATTTTTGAGTATTGGTATTTTAGTCCCACATCGGATAAGAGAAGAGTTGAAGTCTCACTCCACACTATAAATAGAGCCCCTTGGTCTCCTTTGAAAGATGCACCAAAGAAGAGAGTTAAGGGAGTCCGTAAAGTTCAGGAAGTCCGTTCAAGTCTCAAAAATTGGCTGACGAGCATTCCAGAAGTTCTCTAAGAACTTGTTGGTTCCTGGAAGTGCATCGTATATAGGCGAATCTTGCTTTGAGCAACGGTAATCTGATCACCCCAGCAAAGCTGTCTTTTTCTTTCTTCTTTCCTTCTCTTCTTCCCTGATCTAATTAGAAATCTCTTGTGGGCTTTCGTCGCTACTGCTGCTAGCAACTCGATTTGTACCTTCCTAAAAGAAGCTCTACATTCGTTTGCTGTTGTAACGAAATCTCTTTAGATTTTTGTTACCCAGAATCCTTCAAGGATCTCTGTAGTGCACCTTCTTTGAAGTGTTGCTTCGAAACGTTATTGCTATTTTGACAACTGTTTTGATTCTCTGTTTTCCATCGAAAATTATGCCTCAGGAATTACAACATTATACAATTAGATAAGAGCCAATCTACTACAATTTTCTACCAATGAGCTACACATCTAATGTGAAAAAAGGTATAAAATCATTTTTGTTTATCAAGACTTTATGAGGAGGAGATTGGACTTGGGAAGGTCTTCTATGTCGTTATGGACAACAAAGCTGTTGGAGTGATGACGATTTGCAAGAAATCGAGCTCTGAACTCTCATAGAGCAACTAGATATGAGGAAAACACTCGTCTAACATTGCTACAAATCGAAACGAGATCAAGACACATCTGAAATAAAAATAAGAGGCTAGGATTTATTTGGTGGATATCAAGGGAAGAAGAGATTACAACTTAGTATCGAATTAAACTCAGAGTATCATGGAGATGATGTTCTCTCTTTGATTATGTAATATGTTGGGTAAAAGAGTTTAAAGACTTTATATTCAAGTAATTGAGACATAAGAAGATATGTCATAATAAAGTAGATATTTACACATTAAAGTTAGAGCAACATAATGAGATATAGTTGTTCAGAAGACCCACTGTATTAACAGACATCAAGATTTTAATATTTGGACCGATTTTGCAAAGTAGTGACAATTCCGATCGATGGCTATCCACATCCAACAAGAATATCAATGTTTCAGTCAGAATGCTAATATAGATATTGTGAAGAGGGGACAAAAGTCCATTTTTCTCTTGTGGAAGAGTAGTAGATTGAACTCAAAGTCAATTTCATACTCTTCCACTTAAAAAAATTCAACAAAAGAAATCATCAACGAGTAAAACAGTTTACCAATTGCTCTCTTATTGCAATGCTACCGACATCAACTTAAAATTATAGAATAATAATTATTTTATATTTGATATTGTTAAAGCTCTTCTCTCATTTGCATGCGGGAAGCGGTGTTCCGCACAAGCATTTGTTGTGCTCGAAAAGGTATGCTCCAAACTAGGGGTGAGCATCGGTTCGGTTCGGTTCAAACCGAACCGACTTTATCAAAACCGACAGAACCAAAAACCAAGTTTTCCAAAACCGAAAAACGAACCGCATTACTTAACCGAACAGAACCGAACCGAGATATAAAAATTTGGTTTTCGGTCGGTTCGGTTTTAACGATCGTAATCAAGAGGTTGGAATGCAAGAGAGCTCACCTGTCGGACTTGTGGTTGTCGTCATCAATGATCACTACGACCGTATGCGAGATCAGATACATGGATTCAGTCAGAGTTCGTCCAACCGGAAGTGTCGACTTTGCCGGAGTGTTTGCGTCGGAACAAGGTCGACCGGCTTCGCCGAGAAGGAGATACGCCGGAGAAGATGGTCCATCGGTGATAACCAAGCACCCGCCGGAAGTTAGATCCGATGTATGCACTGTTGGAGATGGTCGAGCACTTCGCAGTGATCGTCGATCTAGACTTTTGGCTTTCGCCAGAAGGAACCTGCGCCGGAGCTTTGTCTCCTCGTCGAAGACCCGGAGTTAGGGTTAGGGTTTCGAGTCCAAGGAAATTGTAGGGGAAGAAGAGTCGGTTGAGAAGAAACTGGAAACTAATGGAAGAGAGTACATGAATAGAGCGGCGATAAAAGAAAGGGTAGAGGAGAGAGAAGGGATTAGGTTTTAGTTTGTATGTATATGATAGGTGGCCTAAAAATGTAATTTTACTTTTTGGTTTTCGGTTCGAATCCCCAACCGAAACCCAAATCCGAACACTAAACCGAAAAACCGAATTATTCCTTCCTCAAAACCGAAACCCGATCCAAAATTTTCAAAACCGACCCGTATGGTTAAATCGGTTCGGTTCGGGTCGGTTTCGGTTTCAAAACCGATATCTGCTCACCCCTACTCCAAACGGTCCGAAGTTGCCTCCACTTGGTATCTTTCCGCACAGCTTCTTGTAACTCACATTAATCAATCGGAGGTCCACGTTTATGATTTGGTTGGATATGTTAGTGCCAGGGCACAATTTTTCAATGGAAAACTGAGAAATTGAAACAATTGTAAAAACAATGTTTCAAATCAACACTTCAAGGAAGGTGATTCTGAATTACGAGAATCTAAAAAGATTTTGTAATCAACAGCAATCTATCGTAGTACTTATAAAAAGAAGATACAATCAGTATTACTGGCAGCAACGAAGAAGGTGACTGGCGAAAGATGGAAGAACTCCTGCTGGGGTGAATAATCACCGTTGCTCAAAGCTTTATTCGCCCTACACGAACAGCATCCAGGAACCAGCAAGTTCGTCGGAGAACTTGGAACACTCCTGCTCTTCCGACTCTTCGGATGGACACGAACTCCCGTGCAAAAGCAACGCTGGTGCGACGCCTTTCCTCTCTCTCTCGAAGGCTGCTGGAATTCGCAAGGAAATTTCGATAAGAACTGTGTTAAAGAACACTTCTAAATTCTCTGTTTACTTGTGCTAAAAAATACTTCGTAAACTTTCTGTGGTGGCTTCTCTTTCTATTCTGTAATTAGCCTTGAGAGAGAGAGAGAATGCCTTATATAGGCCCTGCAGCAACTGTTCGATTGACACAAAGTTAGGGACATGGTAAAAACTACCCCAAACATGTAGCAACCGCCCAGAACGTGCAAACGCATGTTCTGCTGCAAGTTGCGCCAACTGTACGCACCACGTGCTCCTTGCACACTGTACGACAGAGCGTGCACCCAACTGCGCACACTACGCGCACTGCGCACACGACGCACGCAGCACAACCAGTGCGCCCGCGCAACCAGAGCAACCCGTGCAACCCAGCGCAACCTGAGCGCAACTTGGGCGTGCACCTGGGCAGCGCAACTGGGCTTGCGCAACTGGGTATGTGCAACTGGGCTTGCGCAACGTGGCAGCGCAAGTGGCTCACGCAACGAGCGTAACTAAAGCGCACTATGCGCCTAGCGACGATGCTGACGTGCTAAGTGCAAAGTGTGCCAACAAAATGCCACATTACGCCTCATGAGCCCGAGTTCGAGTCCGAGTCCGAGTCCGAGTCGCTAAGCCCCTACGGGGCTTAGCTCTCATGGAAATGAATTTCCCAAGAGCAAAAAGCATGAATGCTTTAATTGTTGATTTAGCCTTTTTCCCATTAGAAAAATAACCCCACATGGCACACCCATGTGCACCTCCGCACCACATGTGCATCTCTAAACTAGCAAAGCTAATATATAGAGATACAACTCCTTTGGTCTAGCCGATGTGGGACTAAAATTCTCTTTGAAAAAGACCAAACTCCAACAATCCCCCACATATCTCTATATATGAGTGTAAGTGTTCCCCATAGTAACTTTTCATCATACATTAGGAGAGATGTCGCTGACGACTTGAATCTTCCGGCGTGGGTCAAACAACAGACTATAATACAAGAATGGACTAAGCCTTGAATTCTGTATCATAGCTGAAATTCTTTCCACTCACATAATGTAGTTACGTGTGCTTCTGGCTACACATTAAAGGCCCTGTGCCAGCCTGGTTTCAGTGTATAATTTTGGGCGTCTACAAGTTTACCCTCAAGAGACGGCCTGTTATCTCTTTGTCCATACACTATAGGTGAGTTCATTATAAAGAGACATGGCATGAAGCGCTTTGCGCTTCCCTTGCGGTGCTACGCCGCTATGACATGGCTTAAAGCCAAGGCATTACCCCTCCCTGGGAATCACCCCATATCTGGGAACCTTTGTAGTGTCATACTACTGTAGCATGAGGCAACTGCCTCTTTGTAGTGCCAAACTACCCAGTATGAAGCCTTAGGCTCCCTTGCGGTGTTACGCCGCAACGACATGGCTTGCAAGGCCGAGGCTTTATCCCTAACAGGGTACCTCATCGTGGTGTCGTGCTACTGTAACATGAAGAACTCCTCCTCTTTGTAGTGCTGACTATACCCCTCTTTATTTTAATATACAGCATTAGGCTAACTGCCTATTTGCGGTGCTACGCCGCTGTGACTTGGCCTACAAAGCCGAGGCTTTATCCTATTCCTGGGCAGCACCCCACATATAGGAACCTCATTGTGGAGTCACCCCACTGTAGCATGGAGTTTCACTCCTTGTAGTGCTGCTCTACCGTGCTTCCTGTAAAGCACACCAGGCATTCACTCTGCCTGAGAACTCATTAAGGCAATTAAGCCAACCTTCCTGCAGGAACCATTTTCCGCAGAAAACAACAGTAGACAACAGTGGTTATAGGTCCGTAACCTCTCCATGCCCAATAGAACATGTACCCACCATTCCTGATATTCTTCCGATTAGTGGTCCTCCCTTGAACCAAAAGCTAGATGCCTAGTAGATAAATCTTTGAACTATTAGCAAAAAACTTTATGGTAGGAATACAATAATACAATATTAGAATGCCTTCAAGCCCATTTTACAAGCTGTGTCATCGACCAGCTGGCGCTTGAGGCCCTTGGTGAACGGATCCGCCAGGTTCTCCTGACTCCGAACATCAATCACTGTAATAACACCTCTCTTGATAAGATCGTGTACTGTCCTGTGCTTCAACCGCACAGTCCTCTTCTTTCCGTTGAAGAGGTCATTTTATGCCACCGCCGCAGTCGCCTGGTTGTCGCAGTATATCGGTATCGCCGGTATTTGTGCCCCAACCATTGGAAGATCATACATGAGCTCCCGAAGCCATTCTGCTTCCTCGGCTGCAGTATCAAGTGCAAAGAACTCAGATTTCATGGATGACCGCGAGAGCATAGTCTGCTTCTTCGACTTTCACGATATAGCAGCTCCACCTATTGTGAAAATGAATCCACCTGTGGCCCTCTCGCTCTCCACCTCTGAGCACCAGCTGGCATCACTGAAGCCTTCCACAACCGGCAGATCTCCGCTGTAGTACAGTACATATGTCTGAGTTTTCTTGAGATATCTCATAACCCGTTTCATAGCTTTCCAGTGTTCAGCATCTGGATTGCTCGTGAAACGACTCAGCATTCCCACGGCGAAAGCTATGTCAGGCCTTGTGGTAGTAGTAGCATACATCAAACTTTCGATTACGCTTGCATACTCCAGCTGCCTGACGCTTTTCCCTGAATTAGGCTTCAGCTTCAGATCACACCTGTACTGCGTATCGATCCCTTGAAGATCCCGATACCCATAACGAGTGATCATTTTCTCAATATAATGAGACTGTGACAGTGCTAGTCCAGTGTCTGTCCGGATGATCTTGATCCCTAAGATCACATCAGCTTCCCCTAAATCCTTCATACTGAACTTGCTTGAGATAAATTTCTTTGTCTCCGTGACACAGCTAATATCCGTACCTAGGATAAGCATGTCGTCCACGTACAGACAAACGATCACACCTCTTACATCAGCGAACTTCGTGTAAACACACTTGTTCGTATCGCTGACCATGTAGCCATTTGACCTTATAACTTTGTCAAATTTCTTATGACACATCTTGGGAGCCTGTTTAAGACCGTACAAAGATTTTACCAACTTGCAGACTTTGTCTTCAAGACCCCTGATGACAAATCCCTCTGGCTGTTGTATGTAAATCTCTTCGGTCAGCTCACCATTTAGGAAAGCCGTTTTCACATCCATCTGATGTATCACCATCTTATGTATTGCTGCGAGAGCAATCAACATTCTGATGGTGGTCATCCGGGCTACTGGAGCATACGTGTCAAAATAGTCAATCCTCTGCTTCTGAGAAAACCCCTTGGCTACCAACCTAGCCTTGAACTTGTCAATAGTTCCGTCTGCTTTCATCTTCTTCTTGAAGATCCATTTGCATCCGATGGGTTTCGCTCCTTCAGAAAGATCAACCAACACCCAAGTGTTATTTGAGGTGATAGAATCAAATTCATTGTCAATTGCCTCCTTCCAGAAAACCGCGTCTCTGGTCTTCATCGCCTTATCATAGGTAAGCGGATCTGCTTCCACATGATAGGTGACAAAGTCACTTCCGAAGTCCTTCGGCCTCCTCACTCGCTTCGTTGACGGCTCAGCGAGATCTGGTTCAACCGTTGTTTCAACAACAACATCTTCTTTGACCACATCTTCATTGAAGACCTGCGCACCCTCATTATTCTCCGGAACATCCGTAAGAACAATATTTTTGTGCCTTGCAAATTTGCCTTCAAAATATTCTGTGTCGCGAGATTCAATGATATGATTTGACTCAATATCAAAAAATCTCCGAGCATCACTCTTCTCGGCATACCCCAAGAAGATTGTCTTAGTAGTCCTTGTCCCAAGCTTCTGAATCTTCAGATCTGGAAGCTTGACATACGCCAGACACCCCCACACTCGAATGATATTCAAGTTAGGTCTGACCTTGAACCAGAGTTCATGAGGAGTAATGTCTGAAGTTGCATGAGGCACTCTATTTAGAATAAAAGTGGTCGTCAATGCAGCTTCTCTCCAGTAGCACTTAGGAAGGCCAGCAGTCAACAATATTGAGTTAATCATTTCTGTTAACGTTCTGTTCTTCCTCTCTGCTACTCTATTTGATTGAGGAGAGTACGGGGCCGTAGTCTTATTGACAATTACATGTTCTTTTGTAACGCCCCAGAACCAGAATATTGGAGAGCGGGGACATACATAGCCAGCTACGTATAATGAAATGGAATCCACCTCACTATACGGTCACAGCTGTCTAGATATATGAGGGTTTAACTACAATCCATCAGTCTCCTATGGTCAAGAACAAGCCTATTGTCTCAATCACAAGCAA
This sequence comes from Iris pallida, assembly GCA_029216955.1. Classification (NCBI taxonomy): domain Eukaryota; kingdom Viridiplantae; phylum Streptophyta; class Magnoliopsida; order Asparagales; family Iridaceae; genus Iris; species Iris pallida. Next base: position 9,207,545 of record JANAVB010002600.1, on the reverse strand, counting down.
GTAAGTAAATGTTACAAGATGTAAGACCACCAAATATACAATAGTAAGGCGTTCCCAACATTACATATTGGATGATCATGAAGCTAGTCGTACAAACTGTCAATACTAGCAAGAGTTTAGTCATACATGATCAACCCTAGGATCTGTCAATCATGTTACAGCCCGTAGGCAGACAGTAAGTAAAGGTGCAATCGAGCTAACACATGCTCGTCGGCTAAACGCCTCAAAAGAATAATTTTACAATAAAGTGGGAGGACAATAAGAAAACTACTCATTGCCAGGGTTACGCCTGGTGGTCACCATCTGGCTGGAAGTTAGGTAGATCCTCTGGGACTGCTCCGATATCTGGCCATACAAAACTAGCTGGGTCAGACCCCAGAAAGAGCAAGTGCCACAAAGGAGGCTTCACTTAGGAACTAAAACCAGCACATCAATAATAGAATAATAAAGATAATAAATAAAGAATTACTAATAATAGAGATAACCACAGTAAACTGAGTACGAGAAAACCATTCAAGTAGCCAGGTCACAACCCTTAAACCAAACAAGGACCGGAGTTGTAACCCTTCACCTGAATAGAAAACCGTCTCAAATACTATTGGTACAGTGAGGACAATAAACGAATAGGGACACAGAACTGTTCAGGGAGCCAAGTTACAACCCTTAAACCAAACAAGGACCGGGATTGTAATCCTTCGTCTGAACGGAACTGGACCCCTGATCTATATTGTTAAGGCCAGTATAGATCACCTCCAATAACACATGGGTGTTGGTAGATCTACCTGAAGGAGAAAAGCCCATCGGATGTAAATTGATCTTCAAGAAGAAGATGAAGATAGATGGAACTATTGACAAGTTCAAGGCCAGGCTGGTAGCCAAGGGATTTTCTCAGAAATAGGGGATAGACTACTTTGACACGTACGCTCCAGTAGCTCGGATGACCACCATCAGGATGTTAATCGCTCTAGCAGCCATGCATAAGTTGGTGATACATCAGATGGATGTAAAGACAGCATTCCTGAATGGGGAGCTGACCGAAGAGATTTACATGCAACAGCCAGATGGATTTGTCGTCAAAGGTCTTGAAGACAAAGTCTGCAAGTTGGTAAAATCATTGTATGATTTGAAGCAAGCTCCCAAGATGTGGCATGAGAAGTTTGACAAAGTTATTAGGTCAAACGGCTACATAGTCAGCGAGACGGACAAATATGTTTACACAAAGTTCGCTGATGGAAGAGGAGTCATCGTTTGTCTGTACGTGGACGACATGCTAATCCTAGGGACGGATATAGGCTGTGTCACAGAGACAAAGAAGTTCCTCTCAACCAAGTTCAGTATGAAGGACTTGGGGGATGCAGATGTCATCTTGGGCATAAAGATCATTCGGACAGACACTGGAGTAGCGCTGTCATAATCTCACTACATTGAGAAAATGCTCACACGCTATGGGTATAAGGATCTTCCACGGATCGATACGCCATACAGGTATGATCAGAAGCTGAAGCCAAACTCGAGGGAAAGCGTCAGGCAGCTGGAGTATTCTAGCATTATTGGAAGTTTAATGTACGCAACCACTGCCACAAGGCCTGACATAGCTTTCGCCGTGGGATTGCTGAGTCGGTTCACAAACAACCCAGGGGTTGAGCACTGGAAAGCTGTAAAGCGGGTGATGAGATATCTCAAGAAGACTCAGATATATGCACTGCACTACAACGGGTATCCGACAGTAGTAGAAGGCTTCAGTGATGCTAGCTGGTGTTCAGAGGTGGAAAGCGAGAGATCCATAGGTGGATATGTCTTTTCCTTGGATGGAGCTGCTATATCGTGGAAGTTGAAGAAGCAGACTATACTCTCTCGTTCTTCCATGGAATCTGAATTCTATGCACTTGAAACTACAGCAGATGAAGCAGAATGGCTTCGGGAGCTCATGTATGATCTTCCAGTGGTTGGGGCTCAGATACCGGTGATACCGATATACTGTGACAACCAGGCGACTTCGGCGGTGGCATCAAATGACCTCTTCAACGGAAAGGAGAGGACTGTGCGGTTGAAGCACAGGGCAGTACACGATCTTATCAAAAGAGGTGTAATTACAGTGATTGATGTTCGGAGTCAGGAGAACCTGGAAGATCTGTTCATAAAGGGCCTCAAGCGCCAGTTGGTCAATGACACAGCTTATAAAATGGGCTTGAAGGCATTCTGATAGTGTGTCTTTGTAATCCTACCATAAAGTTTTATGCTATTAATTCAAAGAGAAATCTACTAGGCATCTAACTTTTGGTTCAAAGGAGGTTCACTGACTGGGAAACTATCAGGTAACAGTGGATACTTATTCTCTGGAACATGGAAGGGATACGGACCCATAACCACAGTTGTCTACTATGTATTTTCTGCAAAAAAAACAGATCCAGTGGAAGGTTGGCTTAAACGCCTTAATGAGTTCTCAGGCAGAGTGAATGTCTGGTGTGCTTTACAGGAAGCACGGTAGAGCAGCACTACAAGGAGTGAAACTCCATGCTACAGTGGGGTGACTCCACCATAAGGTTCCCAGGTCCGGGGTAATGCCTCGGCTTTGCAAGCCAAGTCATAGCGGCGTAGCACCGCAAATAGGCAGGTAGCCTAATGATGTATGACGTAATTCAAGAGTTGTAGACAGCACTACAAAGGGGAGGATGGCCCCATGTTACAGTGGTACGACACCACGATGAGGTACCCAGGTAGGGGTAAAGCCTCGGCCTTGTAAGCCATGTCGTTGCGGCGTAACACCGCAAGGAAGCCTTAGGCTTCATGCTGAGTTGATTGGCACTACAAAGAGGCTGAGACCTCATGCTACAGTAGTATGACAATACGATGAGGTTTCCAGGTAGGGGTAATGCCTCGGCTTCAGGCCATGTCATAGCGGCGTAGCACCGCAAGGAAGCGCAAGGTTTCATGCCATGTCTCTTTAATAAAGAACTCACATATAGTGTATGGAAAAAGATATCTGGCCGTCTCTTGAGGGTAAACTTGTAGACGCCCAAAATTATACATTGAAACCAGGCTGGCACAGGGCTTTTAATGTGTAGCCAGAAGCACACATAACTACACTTTGTGAGTGGGAAAAATTACAATTGTGGTACAGAATTCAAGGCATAGTCCATTCTTGTATCACATTGTTATTTAACCCATGCGGGAAGATTCAAGTCGTCAGCGACATCTATCCTAATACAAAATGGACAGTTACTGTGGGGAACGCTCAACCCTGGACACATATATGTTATGATATGTGGGGGATTATTGGTGCTTTCTTTACATAGAGAGAGCTTGCTCTCAACATGCCTTGTAAAAGTTTAGTCCCACATCGGAAATGCACCATGAGTTATCTCAACATATATACTTGGTTGTGTTGTTGAAAGATGCACATGGGGTGGTGACCCTAAGGAGGGAACCATGTGGGTGATTTTACTAGGAGGTAAGAATAAGGCTCCAAGGATTAAGCATTAATGCTTTTGTCATTCTCTTGGATTAATTCCATTTGGAGCTAAGCCCCAAAGGGGCTTAGCGACTCAGACTCGGACTCGGGCTCATGGGCTCATGGACTCGCACCAGGCTGACTGTGCAGACTACAAGTCAGTTATGGAAAGACTGATTCAATGCGATTAATTCAGATCCACTTTTTGTGGGATTTAATTCAATCTTTCTATAAGATTTGAATTAATTTCGTTGCTATCTTTGTGGGATTTGAATTAATTTCGTTGCCATCTTTGTGGGATTTGATTCAATCTTTCCATAAGATTTGAATTAATTTCGTTGCCATCTTTGTGGGATTTAATTCAATCTTTCCATAACTGAAAAGGCGGTTAGGGTTTCCACCCTCTCTCTATATATACTCTCTTCTGGCCTCCTTTGTGAGAAATTGTGAATTTTATAAGTCAGAAAAAAACAGAGAGAGAGGGAGCTGCTGCCGCCATTGCAAGTCCATCCGAGGAGTCAGAACAGAGGTGACTTCGAGCGTTCCACAAGTTCTTCAACTTGCTGGTTCCTGGAAGCAATTCGTGTGGGACGAATCTTGCTTTGAGCAACGGTGTTTAGACACCCTAGCAACTTTTCTTCATCTCATCTTTTTCTACATTATTGTAACTCGTTCTGTCCCAATTGCAACACGTTTGCAAGGAAGAACGAGAGATCTTCTCTTCTCTATTTCCCTCCTTCATATTGTAATCTGGCTATTTAGTTTTTTGCATCATCGTAGATCTTGAGTTTGATCACTGCAAAGTTTTTTGTGTGACATCTCAGATCTCGATTGTATCAGTTTTCCATCTTTGGTCAAGCCCCGGGACTATCAATGAACTCATAATTTAGATGTTGTATTAACTAGTTATAAACAAATTAGTAATGTTAAAAAGCATATAGTTGAACGAAGTATAATTTTTTTGTTATTTATTTGTAATTACAGACTTAATTAAAATATATAAATCACAAACGCTCATAGGAATTGTAAATGTTTCTTTCATAAATGCACTGATTGTACATAAATCTATACGATAGTAGGCTGCGTAATTTATTTTTTTGATTTTTAACATCTGTGTTAGTATTTCATTATGACATCTATTATTTTGGATATTATATTTGTTTATTATTTTATTCCATAAATTTTGTGTTAGTAATACTATAATTTCATCTTCCATAGAAAAAAAATTTATACGAACATCAAACTTTAAGGGCACCATTTTTAAAATTTGTCTCAGGTCTCAAAATATGAAGTCCGAGACTGGACTTTCCTTGGTTGACATTGGACTTGATTTTCAATGAGTTGTTCTTTTTGGCTAAGTTCTTTTTGGATTATCCGCATCAAATATCGTACAATCCTTTCAACAAAAGAAATGGACATTAAACATCGACAAAGAAGAAGAAAAAAACAAATGGCCACCGAGTTCAACAGCTTGCTAAATATTATTTGCTTCATTTCATGATTTTGAATCAAGTAAAACAACTCCAACAAAAATAGAAAAAACAACAACATTACACTGCACTTCATTGCTACTGACTGCGACTTAAAATCACAGAACGATACTTGGTAATAATCAATACAGGTCCTCTTCTCTTTCATTTTCATTTGCATGCAGGCAGCGGTGTCCCACACAAGCACTTGTTCTGTTCGAAGGACTGTGTTCCAAACTGTCCAAAGTTGCCTCCACTTGGTATCTTCCCGCACAGCTTGTTATAGCTCACATCAAATAATCCGAGGTTCGGCACCTCTGTGATTTGGTTAGATATTGTCCCATAAATCTGATTATGGCTGATATCAACATATCCGAGATTCAGTACTGGATATTCCACATGACTCAGATCGAAAGAGAGCTGGTTCCCTGCCAATGTGATCTGTGCAAGAGGCTTAGACTTGCCGAAGAGAAACGAAGCATCGCCAGTGAGCTGGTTGTTGTGAAAATCTATGTTATAGAATCCAACGTTGCCGAATGAACGAGGGATCTCGCCGGTCAATTTATTGCCTCCTACGAAGAAAGTGGGGAGCTTGTCCTTAGTTTTGGCGAATAGTGAAGGTGGGATGGCCCCATGGAGCTGATTTCCAGACAGATCGATATAGTTGAGGTTAGGGAGGTTGCCGAGGGAGGAAGGGATGGTGCCTACGAGCATGTTGTTTGCCAGAGTGATTTGTTCGAGGGCAAGCAATGCAGAGAGAAAGGAAGGGACCGGGCCGGAGACTTTGGTGCTGTAGATAATCAACGTCTTGAGATTTTTGAGCTTCGACAGCTGGGGCGGGATGGTTCCGACTAGGCTAGAGAGGGAACTGAATGTGATGCTTTCGAGGGCCGTGAGGCCTCCAATCGATGTGGGGATGGAGCCGTTGAGACCGACGGATGGATTCTCCACTTGATTTCCGAAGAAGGAGAGAGAAGTGACACGGCCGGTGGAGCTGTCGCATGCAACATTGTCCCAGGAGCAGCAGTCTTTGGAGGTGGTCCAAGTTGGGAAGGGAGTCGAAGGGAAGGAATTCTTGAAGACGAGGAGGGCCTTCAGGTCAATGTTGTTGCATGCAGAGGAGAAGGAGGAGGAAGAGAGTGTGAGAAAGAGAATCAGGGTGGCTAGAGTGAAGAAAGAAGTCATTTTGAAGGTAAAGATCTATGATTTGGAAGCGGCAGCGAAGTAATGATCGAGTGAGTGAGTAATAATGCCTTTAATTGCTTCCTTCCCTTTTATAGGGAGTGGAAATTGGGACACTTTTCAAACGAGTCTAGTCGAAGTTGACGGCTTACCATTTCTTATTTGGACTGAGCACATGTTGATGCAGCTTTGACTGGCGGCCGGAAATGTTTCTTAGCGTTAGTTAGGGCATATGGTCCATATGCATCCCCTTTCAAGGTTGGCTGCCTGGAGTGGAGCTATAGTTGAGAATTCATGTGCGCAGAGTACGGTGACATAATAAACAATAATTATGGTTCTACCCCTCCCTCTGTGGGTCTCTCTCCAAACATCAAACTATAGCATGAAGGCTCATGCTACTACAATATCGACAACAATTGCATTTACTTTACTACATTAACTTGTTATTTCTGCTTTATGCAAAAGAGAGAGCAACTAATTAACAGAGTAGACTTCAATTTTACAGGAGTTCAGGCAACGAGATATCCGAGTTGTCGAGCAGAAGAAAGGTGGACGTACAAGAAATTTTTTCTTGGAGTCAAGTTTCTATCAAAAGAAATGACGATCAATCTCTATGTTATTGGTTCGACCATGCTGAACAACTTTATTACAAAATTTATAGCTGTTCTATTATCACTATAAAGTTGAACAAGAAGTTCAAACTCCTTTTCTAGTTCTAGAAGAAGTCTTCCAAGCCAAACTCCTTATCCAATTTCTTGAGGTAAAACTATGTACTCCACTTTTCTACTGGATTTCGAAACCACCGACTATTTTTTACTTCTCCAAATTACTAAATTTTCTCCAACGTAGGAACAATTATTAACATATCGTTGATCTTTGATCATCAACAAATCTTGACTAATTAGCATATGTAAAAGCTATTTTCGTAGATGAACAAGGTCCCCCTTATTTGAGAAGTATTCAAGTAACATAGGGTTCGCTCCACAACAAAAGGTGTACCGTCCGAGGAGCATGCATAAACTAACTAACAACACTAATTGCATATGCAATATTTGGATGAGTAATTGACCCGTAAAGAAGTTTTTCAACCAATCTATGATATTGGCGGACATCTTCTAACGTTTCACCCCTATGGAACTAAGATGATGATTTGGATCAATAGGTGACTCAATCGGTCTTGAACCCATTTTGTCGGGTTCCTTCAGCAAATCAACTTGTTTGTTGTAGAGATTTGGATTAGGGTTTGAGAAATAAGAGGAAGAAAAAGAGGAAAGAAAATATTATTATTGATTGACGGGAAAATAAAATACAATCCAAACTTCTTACATCCTCTAGCTGCTAACTTGGATCAGAATTCTTGAGTTTCTAGTTTGAGTGTTTAGAACTTAGAGTTCTGGGCTTTTGGTGCACTTGACACCGATAGGATATCCGGTGGTCATCTGTTGTTTTTGTTTCTCCAACGCTCTCCCTCAAGCAAGACATGGAAAAAATGTTGCTTATGCAAGCTTGTCCCATAGTCCTTGAAATATAGGTCGTATAAATGCCTTTGTGAACACATATTGCAGCTATAGAGCAGACAAAATATAGACATGAAAAACTTCCTTAGAATTAAGCTTCTATCGGAAGAAATGATGATCAACCTCTATGTTCTTGGTTCGACCATGATGAACTTGCTTATTACAATACTTATAGCATGTTCGATTATCACTATAAAGTCGAATAAGAAGTTCAAACTTTATTTCCAGTTCTTGAATTAGTCTTCGAGCCAAACTTTTCTCTAATTCTGTAATGCCCCAGTCCCGAAATACGTAGGACTAGGAACGTAGACATGCCAGTCGTATAATAAATATACGTAAGCTGTAAAATGCAGTAGAACCATAACTAATCTCATCCACACAAAATAAATGAATAAAAGATATCATATAATGATAATGAATTGTCTTGATACAATATGTTGGGCGGAGACAAATCCACTACCAACAAGTAAAGAAAAAATACATAAGAAAATAAATGAATTTGGCGAGCGAAGCGAAGACGATCCAAGTGCAATCATCCTCGAAGAAATAGAGATGGTCACGGCTAGAGCTACAGCACCTGCAAAAGACAAGAGCACACACCTGGCGAGATAACCAGGTCCTCAGAGGGACATAACAAGACACATAATATCATGCCATATAAACTGAATAAATATTGCTCAAATAAATAAGTCAATTGAATTATAACATGGTCCAATACGCACCTATTGAACTAGCTTACCACCCCCCAACCAAACAAGGACGGGAGACGGTAAACTAATTCACGGTGACGTATCTTTTCATGCTATGAATCCAATATGGTATCCGGACCCCAACAAGGTTCAATACCTTCTCATCGAAGTAGTAAGTCACACCTACAACCAAACAAGGACAAGATGTGACGAACTAATCTACGACAAGTTATTGTTCCAAGCCACGGTCAGATACAAGTACCCAAACCAAAAGTACTCGTACCTAACGGATAAAGGTGCCTAACCGTTCTAAATGAAATGTAGTTAAGAACAATCCTTCCTACGCATGGACCCTGGCTAAATAGGATCGACATAGTCCCCCCTTGGGGCACCAGAGGCCCAATCAGTAAGAGCATAACGTTCCGCAGAACATCAGTGGCCGTTAGTAATCATGGGTAATCTGACCCGCGTCTCTGGCGGAGCTCACAGGTTACAAAAGGAAAAGTGCATCGAAGCCCATACGCTAAGGAATTGTCCTCCCCGCCCAAGGCCTACTATATTGTATCCACAGCACAAAACCTCTATAACCGCTAAGTCAAACTAAGCATGCAACTTCTATTAGCGGTTATTCATATCGCACGGCTTGTACGTACTGGTGGCCAGCCAATCTCGCACGTCCGTGTTCTACATGCGACACACAACTTCGTGGTACAACGTGTCAAGGCCATGAATGTAACATACAAAGGTGGTTCCTTAAATCTAGGTTTAATTTGTAAAAAAATAATACATAGCAGAAAATATAAATGAACAGTAAGTTCTAACAGGTTATGCCATGTATCACAGTTTTTTTGCAAAAGAAAAATAATGAATAATGCATAAAATATGAGCTAAAATAAATAAATAACAAATGGCAAGGTGTCTTGCCTGAGGTCCTTGCTGGCGAAACCGATAATCCCGTTGGGTACAGAATAGTCACAGGGCTACACAAGATGAACTCAGACGATGTGACAAACTTCTAAAATAAAAACCAAAAATAAAATATTCTGGAAAAATTTTGGGAAAAATATATGATGTGTATTTTTCCGTCAGCATTCCGAAACTTCAAACGGTTCATGATTCTGATTCATGGTTCTTCCAGAATCTCAAAAACACAAAAACGTGTCAGATTTTGGACAACTGACACTCCACAAATTTTCCAAAAAATTAAGTTCCGAATTTATGAAAATAAAATTTATATTCAGAAAATATACCTCAATACGACTCCAACAAAAAAAACTGGAGGTCAAACGGAGTCCGGAGTTGGGAGTTATGGTCATTCGAAGTTGCTACAACCTTTGAAAATTTAGGCTGAATTTATGACGAATTTTGGGCTTAGTTATACGAAAAAAGAGAGAAATTTTGACAAGGATGGTTTGAAAGATGATTTTATTCATAGATTCGACATATATATAAATATATATATATATATATATATATATATATATATATATATATATATATATATATATATATATATATAGCAATTAGCAAATTATGATAGGATTAGAACTAAATCAATAAGGATGATTATGATTACCAACTAATTTGGATAGGAATATGATTGGTTTAAATAAGAAACGATCTAATTAATGCTAGATATGATTCCAATAGGATAAAAATTTCTAATGGATAAATCTTCCCATAAATTTAAATCAAATAAATTATTTAAAAATAATTCAATTTGATTGCAATCCTTTAAATGATCACCATAATAATTTTAAGTATTATTCTATATTATCAAATAATTCAAATCATATGAATCCAAATCCAAATCAAACTCAACATAATAACTTTAAAATAATATCTAATATTTATTAAAATAATTTAAATCAAATAATAAATAATTTATTTAATCAAATAATATTTCAAATCTAGATTAGACAAATCGTAATGCTCCAATTAGTCATCGTAAGTATTTTAAACAATATTTAAATTATCAACATAATTTAAAGTATAGTTGATAACCATCAAGATAATTTAAATAAATTCAAATATAATCAAATAACTGATTAACATATCAAAATAATACTCGACGTCATCAAATATTATAAAATTTACTTTTATAAATCCAAATCTTTTTTTAAAAATAAATAGACAAAAAAACCTTTTATCGCTCAATTTTTTTAAAAACCAATTTTTAGAAGACCAAAAATAATAAAAACGTATTTTATATTTCAAATAATAAATTCGAGAACATTTTTTTAGAAACATTATTTCAGACCATTAATTTAAAACTAGTTTTTGGTAACAAAAGTAATCACAAAATATCTTTTACAGAATTTCTACAAAAATTACTTTTAAAAACGAAATTAAAATATATAGGTATAATTTAAAAAATAATAATTTTGGGAAGAATAATGAGCCTCTCCTTATATAGGAGGTGGAAGCTACTATTTAGATAAGGATTATGATAGTTGCAAACCCCTTTTTGATATCTCACTTTAAATTTTAATCAATTTAAAACCGATTCAATCCAAATCCAAATTCAATCCAATTTCGAATTAAATCTGTATATATTCAAATCCAAATTTAATATTGATAACTTCCATATTTAAATTAAGCATATTAAAAGTAATAAGAAAATTTCAAATTTAAATACCCATAATAAGTTTAATGAAATAGAAAAATTCAAAATAAATTTTTATAAATAATATAAAGTTAATAATAAATAATTTTGAAAATTACAATAAATATTTGACTATTTGAAATACCTTTTTAATAAATTAAAATAATTACTAAAATAATTTTAAAATTTTGAAAATATATACATGAATTGAATTTCATGTACTCGCATGCAATTAATATTTTACATAAACATATTTTTCCAGTATAGTACATAAAAAAGAGAAAAATATTATTTTTTAAATCATTACCTATACTTGTATAAATAAAAAGCATTTTTATAGTAATGAAAATAAAACATTTGACTAAATTTTTGCGAAAAAATATTTATATACAAATTATTTACTCTTTATGTATTTCGAAAACAAAACTATTTACTATATTTACGAAACCTAAAATAAACTATTTATGTAAAATAAATAAATAAATAAATATCACGTATGTACGTACTCGCACTTGTCGTATAAATATCCACATAAAACAAATCTATAAAAAAAATGTAGTGAAATTTTAGCGGGTTTACATCCTACCCAACTTACAAGAATTTTGTCCTCGAAATTAAGAATAATAGGGGGTGGGTGAGACGGTCACATGGGTATATCGGTAATGGATACGATCAAGTCACTGGACAAGGCAAAGAAACAACGTTCATTGCAAACATGCATTAGAAAATCGCGATTTCAAATAATGATGACATAAATCATGGATATGGCTAACTAACGTCAGAAGAAAAATGATTAGGGTTAAAGTTTAATCAAGATAACACGCAATAGTATGGTATCAAGAGGAATAACTTAGAGACCTTTAAGATTTGGTTCTTAGGAGAACGATTAGATTCACTCGTAATTTAAGTGATTAGAAGGTCATGATAGGGCCGAGAAAAGGACGAGTAGTTTAGGATGAAGATATAACAACATCGAGTGAGAATGGTCATAGTCGATAGAAAGTTCTAGTATAACGCCTTCGTCCTTCTAAAATAGTTGAAGGCGAAAGCAATATAGAGTTCGAAGGAGGCGTTATCGAATACGAATACGTGGTTCAAAGGCGAACAAATAATTCAAAAGGAGTTGCTAAAGGTAGTCACGGATGGGACTCTAGAGGACAAATTTAGCTATGTCCCCATCCACGTAGAACGATAGATAAAAGCGAACCAAAGTGCACTAGGTTGATCAGACCATCATGCACCGGTTCTGAGTAGACAATACGTTAGCGGAGGCCTCCAATAACATATGTCATGAACAAGCTTGATAAAGAATTGAGCTTGCAAAAACTAGGCTACATTAGCATCATTAGTCTAGATAGTAAAAATGTAGGCACGTGAGATTAAGATTAAAATAGAGTAGAATTAGTTCAAACTCCTTAAGACTCTAAGTTGTATCCTATGTTGGTCTCTATACAGTTGTCCTATAGACTTCTTGTCCAAGTCCTTGGTTGGCTAGATGGGTTAGGGTCCTCTAAATTCTAAAATTTAAGTAAACTTGCTAATATAGGTCACAAGGACAAAGAGATTGCTAGGTCATAAGGCATTCTACCCAACTTAAAAATTAAACTAATGGTGTTTTGGAGACAAAAGTAACACATCTAACTAGTAGGGGTCACCTTCCTAACCTCTAGCAAGCACGAAGAGGAGATAAGAATAATGATAGAAGGAATCAAGCAAGATACAGTCAATGAGTCGGATGATAGTTCGAATATAGAATCGAGGAAAGAGGTCAAGTATGTAGATGAGATCCTAGACTTCTAATCCTATTTGCAGGCATGCTTGGTACGGTAAAGTAACCAAACAATTTATCTTGACCTGTATGGGCCACCACAAAAACATGTAACGCCCAGTCCTAAAATACGTAGGACTAGAAACGTAGACATGCCAGCCGTATAATAAATATACGTAAGCTTTAAAATGCAGTAGAACCATAACTAATCTCATCCACACAAAATAAATGAATAAAAGAAATCATATAATGATAATGAATTGTCTTGATACAATATGTTGGGCGGAGACAAATCCACTACCAACAAGTAAAGGAAAAATACAAAAGAAAATAAATGAATTTGGTGAGCGAAGCGAAGACGATCCAAGTGCAATCATCCTCGAAGAAATAGAGATGGTCACGGCTAGAGCTACAACACCTACGAAAGACAAGAGAACACATCTGGCGAGATAACCAGGTCCTCAGAGGGACGTAACAAGACACATAATATCATGTCATATAAACTGAATAAATATTGCTCAAATAAATAAGTTAATTAAATTATAACATGGTCCAATACGCACCTATTGAACTAGCTTACCATCCCCCCAACCAAACAAGGACAGGAGATGGTAAACTAATTCACGGTGACGTATCTTTTCATGCTATGAATCCAATATAGTATCCGGACCCCAACAAGGTTCAATACCTTCTCATCGAAGTAGTAAGTCACACCTACAACCAAACAAGGACAAGATGTGACGAACTAATTTGCGACAAGTTATTGTTCCAAACCACGGTCAGATACAAGTACCCAAACCAAAAGTACTCGTACCTAACGGATAAAGGTGTCTAACCGTTCTAAGTAAAATGTAGTTAAGAACAATCCTTCCTACGCATGGGCCCTGGCTAAATAGGATCGACATAGTCCCCCCTTGGGGCACCAGAGGCCCAATCAGTAAGAGCATAACGTTCCGCAGAACGTCAGTGGCCGTCAGTAATCATGGGTAATCTGACTCGCTTCTCTGGCGGAGCTCACGGGTTACAAAAGGAAAAGTGCATCGAAGCCCATACGCTAAGGAATTGTCCTCCCCGCCCAATGCCAATTATGTTGTATCCACAACACAAAACCTCTATAACCGCTAAGTCAAACTAAGCATGCAACTTCTATTAGCGGTTATTCCTATCGCACGGCTTGTACGTACTGGTGGCCAGCCAATCACGCACGTCCGTGTTCTACATGCGACACACAACTTCGTGGTACAACGTGTCAAGGCCATGAATGTAACACATAAAGGTGGTCCCTTAAATATAGGTTTAATGTGTAAAAAAAATAATATATAGCAGAAAATATAAATGAACAGTAAGTTCTAACAGGTTATGCCATGTATCACAGTTTATTTGCATAAGGAAAATAATGAATAATGTATGAAATATGAGCTAAAATAAAGAAACATCAAATGGTAAGGTATCTTGCCTGAGGTCCTTGCTGGTGAAACCGATAATCCTGTTGGGTACAGAATAGTCACAGGACTACACAAGATGAACTCAGATGATGTGACAAACTTCTAAAATAAAAACCAAAAATAAAATATTCTGGAAAAATTTTGGGCAAAATATATGATGTGTATTTTTCTCTCAGCATTACGAAACTTCAAACGGTTCGTGATTCTGATTCCTGGTTCTCCCAGAATCTCAAAAACACTAAAACATGTCAGATTTCGGACAACTGACACTCCACAAATTTTCCAAAAAATTAAGTTCTGAATTTATGAAAATAAAATTTATATTCAGAAAATAAACCTCAATAGAATTCCAACAAAAAAAATTGGAGGTCAAACGGAGTCCGGAGTTGGAAGTTATGGTCATTCGAAGTTGCTACAACCTTTGAAAATTGAGGCTGAATTTATGACGAATTTTGGGCTTAGTTATGACGAAAAAAGAGAGAAATTTTGACAAGGATGGTTTGAAAGATGATTTTATTCATAGATTCGATAGATATATATATATAATGGCTAGCAATTAGCAAATTATGATAGGATTAGAACTAAATCAATAAGGATGATTATGATTACCAACTAATTTGGATAGGAATAGGATTGGTTTAAATAAGAAACGATCTAATTAATGCTAGATATGATTCCAATAGGATAAGAATTTCTAATGGATAAATCTTCCCATAAATTTAAATCAAATAAATTATTTAAAAACAATTCAATTTGATTGCAATCCTTTAAATGATCACCATAATAACTTTAAGTATTATTCTATATTATCAAATAATTCAAATCATATGAATCCAAATCCAAATCAAACTCAACATAATAACTTTAAAATAATATCTAATATTTATTAAAATAATTTAAATCAAATAATAAATAAATTATTTAATCAAATAATATTTCAAATCTAGATTAGACAAATCGTAATGCTCCAATTAGTCATCGTAAGTATTTTAAACAATATTTAAATTATCAACATAATTTAAAGTATAGTTGATAACCATCAAGATAATTTAAATAAATTTAAATATAATCAAATAACTGATTAACATATCAAAATAATACTCGATGTCATCAAATATTATAAAACTTACTTTATAAATCCAAATCTTTATTTAAAAATAAATAGACAAAAAAAAACCTTTTATCGCTCAATTTTTTTTAAAAACCAATTTTTAGAAGACCAAAAATAATGAAAACATATTTTATATTTCAAATAAAAAATTCGAGAACATTTTTTTAGAAACATTATTTCAAACCATTAATTTAAAACTAGTTTTTGGTAACAAAAGTAATCACAAAATATCTTTTACAGAATTTCTACAAAAATTACTTTTAAACACGAAATTAAAATATATAGATATAGTTTAAAAAATAATAATTTCGGGAAGATGAGTTACAAATCTACCCACCTTTGAAAATTTTCGTAGTCAAAATTTAAGGACTACTAAGATAGATGGACTTGGTTGATCGGTAAAAGAATAGTAAGAATTTTTGATAAGAGAAAATAGATGGAAGGGAAAAGAGAATTTCTTTAATGAGAACATTAATCAATTTGGATGAAAAATAGAAGAAGTGAATGGATATGGCTTGATGTGCACGGACACGATGCACAAACAAATTTGTAGGTGGAGAAAATTAATGGAACAAAGAATAATTAGCCTCTCCTTATATAGGAGGTGGAAGCTACTATTTAGATAAGGATTATGATAGTTGCAAACCCCTTTTTGATATCTCACTTTTAAATTTTAATCAATTTAAAACCGATTCAATCCAAATCCAAATTCAATCCAATTTCAAATTAAATCTGTATTTATTCAAATCCAAATTTAATATTGATAACTTCCATATTTAAATTAAGCATATTAAAAGTAATAAGAAAATTTCAAATTTATATACCCATAACAAGTTTAATGAAATAGAGAAATTCAAAATAAATTTTTATAAATAATATAAAAATAATAATAAATAATTTTGAAAATTACAATAAATATTTGACTATTTGAAATACCTTTTTAATAAATTAAAATAATTACTAAAATAATTTTAAAAATTTAAAAATATATACATGAATTGAATTTCATGTACTCGCATGCAATTAATATTTTACATAAAACATATTTTTTCAGTATAGCACATAAAAAAGAGAAAAATATTATTTTTTAAATCATTACCTATACTTGTATAAATAAAAAGCATTTTTATAGTAATGAAAATAAAACATTTGACTAAATGTTTGCGAAAAAATATTTATATAAAAATTATTTACTCTTTATGTATTTCGAAAACAAAACTATTTAGTATATTTACGAAACCTAAAATAAACTATTTATGTAAAATAACTAAATAAATAAATATCACGTATGTACGTACTCGCACTTGTAGGATAAATATCCGCATAAAATAAATATATAAAAAAAATGTAGTAAAATTTTAGGGGGTTTACAAATTCTTTGAGCTAAAGTTCTATACTCTACTTTTACGCTGGATCCTGAAACCAATGACTACTGTACGTTACAATAGAAGAGGAGTCAAAGAAAACTTGAGATCTGCATGGTATACAAAACAAAATATCCAATTCAGAATTATTACTAAAATCTAAAATAAGTACGAGATCGAATTAAAGTACAATAAAGAAGAAAACTACACAGATGCTTCTACTAACAAAGCTCGGAGGTAGTCAGTGTTAGAGTTAATCCTGTTACATGCTCGTGGAGTGCATGGAAGAAGAATCAGCAAGATGGTTGAAGAGCTGGTTGTTTTTGTTGGAGTGGGTGGGGTTCCCAACTTATGTGGAGAATACCCCGGAGAGCGACGAGCGCCATCCGTGTGTCGGAGAAGCTCGGGGAGTGCATGGATCCTATTTTGGTACATATATGGTAAAGAAATATATGATTGGATTTCCGTATTTACTTTGATCATATATTTATGATTTGACACTTCATACAGTAACTTTCCATATAATTGGGTTTCCAATTATGGCAAGCCAATTATGATTGGATTTTTATTAAATATATGATTGATGCATATTGGAAGTTTTCATATATATTGGCTTTCCATGTATGGATTACCACAGGCTTATAAAAGGGTGATGCATGCTAGTTGTAAACACATCTAAACAACAAGAGTGTTTTACAATCTTTGAGAGAGAGAGGATTAAGGACTATTGTGAAGGAGAGATTGCTTTGAATAATTTTTCGGTATCTCTTGTTCTTCGGAGTCCGCAATCAAAAATTTTCTTCTTTCAAGTGAGTTGTGGTGATCCGTTTGGGATCGGGAGGAGCTTGTAGAGGGTGTATTCTCTTTATTCCATTAGTGGAGGTTCTTCAGGGTTGGACTCCGATCGTCCCGTGGTTTTTTTCGTAAGGGTTTTCCACGTCAAAATTTTTTTTGTCTACGATTGTGTTTGGCGATTTTGGTTTGTGTGCTTTTGTTCGGTTCTCTCGCAGGACTTTCTGGTTTGGGGGAACGGTTTTTGCGCTTCGTTCCCAACAGAGTGGTATCAGAGCCAGGTTCAAAGAAGTGTCAGGAGTTGACTGTCAAACCAGGAAGCAGAGATTGACGCGAAGTCGGTGCACATGGTGAAACTGAACGGTACCGACTACCAATATTGGCGGAGCAAGATGAAGGATTTGTTGTTCGTCAAGAAGCTGTATCTTCCAGTATTTGCATCCGAGAAGCCCAGTGACAAATTCGATGAGGACTGGAACTTCGAACATATACAGGTGTGTGGGTACATACGGTAGTTCGTTGACGAGAACGTGTACAACCACGTTGCTAATATTGAGCATGCGAAGACGTTGTGGGAGAAGCTGGAATCTTTGTACGCGAAAAAGACCGGGGTAAACAAACTGTTCCTGATCCGGATGATGATGGATCTGCGGTACAAAGATGGTGCATCCATTATGGATCACTTGAGTGAGTTCCAGGGCGTGGTGGACCATTTATCCTCGATGGGAGTCAAGTTCGACGACGAGGTTCAAGGACTTTGGTTGCTATGTACATTGCCAGACTCGTGGAAGACCGTACGAGTATCTATGATCGCCTCTACTCCGAAAGGCGTGGTCAGTCTAGAGTTTGCCAAGAGCTGGGTACTGAATGAAGAGATGCGGAGACGTTCTCAGGACACTTCATCCTTATTCCATCACTCAGAGGCACTAGTTTCAGAGAGCCGCAGAAGGGGCAAAAGCAGGGGTCTAGGTGGTGGCAGAGACAAGAGCAGAGGGAAGTCTAAGGGTCGGTACGAGGACTCGGATTGTTACCACTGTGGCAAGAAGGGCCACATCAAGCGGAACTATTTTGCTTGAAAGAGAGAGAAGAAGGGCGACAAGGGGAAGCAAGACGAGAACACTACATTGGCGACCTCGATGCATGGAGGCGATGTGATCGTCGTAGGTGATGAGGTTATCACAAACCTCGCCTGCGATGATAATTCTTGGTTGGTGGACTCAGGGGCTTCAGCGCACGTATCTCACAACAGGGCACTATTTGCCACTTACACGACAGGCGACTGTGGAGTGTTGAAAATGGGCAATAGAGATATGTCAAAGGCGCTTGTCGTTGGAGATGTGCATTTGTGGACGAAGACGGGTGCAGTTCTTGTTCTCAAAGATGTTCGTCATGTCCCTGATATCCGTTTCAACCTGGTGTCGGTTAGAAGGTTGGATGATGAGGGATTCTTCAGTCTCTTCGAAAATAGTCCGTGGAAGCTTTCCAGAGGTTCGATGGTGATTGCTAGAGGAAGCAAGAAGTCCGGTCTCTACTATATGGAGGGGAGCGCACAGGGATCACAGGAGGTGAATGCCGTTAGTGATACGTCTACCGAGTTGTGGCATAGGCGGCTCGGCCATATCAGCGAGAAGGGGATAAGCTACTTGGTGAACAGGAAGGTGATTCCAGGGCTCAAGTCTACAAAGTAGGAGAAGTACACGCACTGCTTAGCTGGGAAGCAAAATAGGGTGTCTTTCCAAAGTCACCCAAGTTCAAGGAAGCCGGCGTTGCTCGAGTTGATTCACTTAGATGTCTGCAATCCTATGAAGGTAAAATATATTGGTGGTGCTTCTTACTTTGTAACTTTTATTGATGACTGTTCCAGGAAGGTTTGGGTCTATGCCTTAAAGACCAAGGATCAGGTGCTGCCTACTTTCAAAGAGTTTTAGGCCTCTGTTGAAAGAGAGACGGGCAAGAAGTTATTGTGTGTTCGGTCCGACAACGGTGGCACATACATCGGTCCCTTTGATGCTTATTGTAGAGAGCAAGGGATACGACACCAGAAGACTCCGCCCGAGACACCTCAGCTCAATGGTGTAGCGGAGCGCATGAACAGGACTCTGATGGAGAGGGTGCGGTGTTTGTTGTCAGAAGCAAACTTGCCGGGCAGTTATTGGGGTGAGACTCTTCTCACAGCTGCTTATGTTATTAATTTATCTCCTAGTGCTCCTTTGTAGGGTGATGTGCCTGACAAAGTATGGTATGACAAAGAGACGTCATACAATCACCTACGAGTGTTTGGCTGTAAGACCTTTGTACATGTACTGAAGGACGAGAGGTCCAAACTTGAGCCGAAGACGAGGTGATACGTCTTTGTCGGCTACGGTCGTGATGAGTTTGGCTATAGACTCTATGACCCGGTGGGAAGAAAGCTCTACAGAAGCAGGGACGTGGTATTCGTCGAGGATCAGACTATGACCAACACTCAGGATTCTGAGATGCCTTCTGAGGCTGAGGAATTGCCTGAGTTAGAGTCATTTCGCTTCGAGCAGTTTCCAGAGGACATCGCAGAAGATCCAATTATGGGGGAGCCAGTACATGGAGTTGCTCCCAACCTTGATCATCAGCTGTTGATGGTGGTCAGGGTATCCCTCAGGAGGATGAGCTTGCCGGGGAGGCAGTTTCTGAAGAGGAGGAGGCTGTTAGTATACAGCCAGCACCAGTGGCTCTACTGAGAAGAAGCGACAGAGAGCGTCGACCATCTACGAGATACTCACTAGGTGAGTATGTGCTATTGACTGACGGGGGAGAGCCCAAAGGTTTTGCAGAGGCTATGGAAGATGAACACAGGCAGGAGTAGATGGAGGCTATGCAGGAGGAGATGAGTTCCTTACACGCCAATTTCACTTATGAGCTGGTACAGTTGCCAAAGGGCAAAAAGGCTTTGAAGAATCAATAGGTGTTTAGAGTGAAGCAGATGGATGATGCTACTCGCACTCGATACAAAGCGAGGCTGGTAGTTAAAGGCTACGGTCAGCGGAAAGGCGTAGATTATGATGAGATCTTTTTGCCTGTCGTCAAGCATTCGTCTATTCGGGTTGTGCTAGCATTGGTAGCCAGTCTCGACTTGGAGGTCGAGCAGATGGACGTGAAGACAACATTCCTCTACGGTGATCTTGAGGAGGAGTTATACATGGAGCAGCCAGAGGGATTCTGTGAGAAGGGCAAGTCACATTTGGTCTGCCGGTTGAGGACGAGCTTGTATGGTCTGAAGTAGGCTCCGAGGCAGTGTTACAGGAAGTTTGAGTCGTTTATGGGAGAGCATGGCTATGCACGGACGACGTCGGACTATTGCATTTTTGTGAGGTACTTTGTCGAGGATGATTTCATCATTTTATTACTCTATGTTGATGACATGCTATTAGTGGATCGGAATGCCACTAGGATAGCGGAGTTGAAGCGCCAACTGTGCGTGGCCTTCTCTATGAAGGATTTGGGTGCAGCAAAGACTATTCTTGGGATGGAGATCAGCCGAGAGAGAGAGAGAGTCAAAGCTGCTACACTTGTCCCAAAAGAAGTACATTCACCGGGTACTTTAGCATTTCGGGATGGACGGGACAAAGAAAGTGAGTTGTCGCTTTGCGGCTCACTTAAAGTTCACTGAGGAGCAGTGTCCATCTACCGAGGACGAAAAAGAAGATATAGAACGGGTTCCATATGCCTCAGTTGTGGAAAGCCTTATGTATGCTATGGTGTGTACGAGGCCAGACATCGCTCATGCAGTTCGCACAATTAGCAGGTATCTTTCAAATCCTGGAATGGTACATTAGAGTACGGTCAAGTGGATTCTATGATACCTTCAGGGCACTGCCGATTGGAGACTTTCTTTTGGTGGTGACGAGCCGAAGTTGGTTGGTGTCACCCCAGTTTTCAGAAATAGGGGTATTTTTGTTATTTTGTATTTTTTAATTTTTTGAAATTTATTTTATTATTTATGATATTGTTTTGGGGTTATTTGAGTCGGGTTCGAATTTTAGCTCATTCCGACTTGTATCGGGGGCCCGGGATAGCTTAGACTCTGATCGGGACCCAACTGGAACCGACCAACTTGTCATGACCAAATCCAGATATTTATATTTGACTAATCCTATTTGATTTTAGTTGGATTAGGGATTAGAATTAGATTTAGAACTTGAAATTTGGAGTTTTCAAGTTGCCATTTTGACCCCAACTCAAAACCACTCATTTCTTTGACTTGGAGGGCATTTTGGTAAATTGCCAAATGCCCCCAACCCTCTAAATTGTGGCCGGCCAGCAGCAACACTCCCTTTCTTCTTCCCATTTCAAGAAAGACTCTCTCTCTTCTCCTTTCTCTCATTCTACAAAGACCCCTTTCTTTTCCCTTTGGATTTTAAGCTCCAAAGTAAGTCAAATCTCTTCTAATTCTCTTCCATACTCTAGATCTCTCTCTAATCTTGGTACTAACCCTTGTTTATCTCTTATTTGTGATTTTTATCTAGGTAGAACCTAGCATGGAGGGGTTGAAAGCTTAGATTTGGCTCTTGACCCAAAAGAACCAATTTTGGGACTTTTCCTTGGGATTCCAACTTCCAAGAGGTAAACCCTAACTCTAACTCTTGTAATTGCTCCTAATTAATATTATTTGTATATTAGAGGATACCCGAGACTTAGAATAACCCATTAGAAGTGGTTTGGAACCCACTGGACTCAATTCGGGACTTTCGGGCTAGGTTTAGTGTCAATTTTGGGGAAAACCCTAAATTGACATGTTTGGGTATTACCCCTAGCCTAATTAGACCTAATTAGGTTAGTTTGGGTGAGATGAGGCTAGGTACGTGTCCATATTTGGATACGTGGGGTCATTTTGCGAGAAATTATAAAAATAGGCTTTTTCGGGGTTTTCGGGTTCCAACACACGGATGACTTTTTGCACCGACACTAGAATTGACAAGTTAGTACTTAGAATAGGTTCTAATCATTATTTAGAACTCGTGGGTATAGTTTGGGTCGAATACGGATAGGTTTGGTGTCCGTATCACGCGGTATCGCGAATCGGACACCCCGGAGTCGCCAGAATGGCCATTTGGCCATTCGGGCCTCATTTCTCGTTTCCGCTCGCGTGCGCGAGTTAGATTTCTTGTATGGGGCACGTGTCTAGGCCCTAGAGGGTAGAATTGCAATATTTGGGTATTCAGATAAGGTTTTGGGTCATTTAGGAGTATATATGGTATGCCTATGAGTGTGTGTGTGTGTGTGAGTCTCTTTATATATTGTAATGTGTGTGTGTCTATATATCTATGTAATGGCATCTTATATATATATATATATATATATATATATATATATATATATATATATATATATTGGTGTGTTTTAGTGTCATAATATTTCATATTTCATATAGGGGTGTGGGGGATTCGGCCAAGGGGAAGGAATTTAGAGAGTGTGGAGTTGGTGTTGGTGTTGGTATTGTGTGTGTTTGTGTATAGAGGGAGTGAGAGTTAAAGAGTGAGATAGGTGAAGGAATGGAGGGGGGAACCCTACTAATTTTACAATAGTATAGTGCAGTCCCCATTGGGGACTGCTGGACCAAACAGCAGCTGCATATGGCAGCAGTGTGTGTGGGTAAGGGGGCAGCCATTGACAGCCATTTGGAAGCCCATTCAGTCCTTAAACCCCCATTTAGCAGCCCATATAGCAGTCCCAAACCTGTCCATTCAGCCCCCATATTCACCCCTACATTCAGTCCAAATTCAGCCCATATCCACCTGCATATCAGCCCAAAAATCAGCCCCTAAATCACCCATATTTCAGCCACATATAAGCTCCTCTCATTCACACATTCTACCATTCATTTCCTCCACCTTTTCCTTCATTCTTTCATTCATTATATATCCATTCTTCCATTCTTTTACACATCATTCATCATCCACCCTTCCATTCAAAATCAGTCCTACCACATTACAATACAATCCATGTGTTCATCATAAGTCCATGTTTCACCACTCCACCTTTCCATCATTCATCCATACTTCATCCATTTCCATTTCCATTTCACCCACACAATTCAGTCCTTGTATGAATGTTTTGTGGGAGTAGGTTGAGTGTTAGTTGTGGGTGTTGATAGGTTAGAAGGGTAAATATTAGTATGGTGTTGTAGGCTAGTTAGAATTGGTACTAGATAGTGGTTAGTTAAGTTAGTGCCCTAACTAAGTTGATATCCTAGTGGACTTTTAGAGAGGGCTAACCTAGACACTAGGAGAGTGTGGGAGAGTAAACTAGGAAGGTTGGATAGAAGATAGAGTGTGGTATCTCACGATACCATAGCGTATCAAGACGATACTTAAGGTAATGTTGAGATGACCAACATGGAAGATAAGATGGATTAGATGTCCAAGAACCCTAAATTTCTTGGTTGGTAAACCCTAGATAGGATAGTATCTAGCTACCCTAAGAAGCCTAGGCTAGTATCCTGAGATCTAGATGGGTTTCCTTTGTAATGGGCAAGGTATCGGGAATACCTTATAAGGGTAAATTATGGGGTATAGGGTAATGTAAGGTATTGGGTTTCTGATTGCTAGATGGGCTTAGAAATAGGTTGTCTTGGTAGGTAATGACTAGATGAGGGTAGTTTAGACTAGTCTTGACCTCCGTTGACCAAGAGTTGACTTTTTGATCGAAAGTCAACTTCAAGTCAACACTTGACTTAGAATTGACCGAAACCAAACCAGAGTTGACCAGTTGATTGAAAATCAACTGTTAGTCAACATTTGACTTGTTTGACCTAGGGTTGACCCAGGGTTGACTCAGTATTGACCAGAGTTGACCAGAGTTGACTTTTTAACCAAAAGTCAACTGTAAGTCAACCTTTGACCCAGATTGACCTAGTTTGACTTGGATTGACTTCTTGTGATCTTGTTTGACCTTGGTTGACCTAGTATGACCTAGTTTAGCTTGGTGTGACTTAGTTTGACCTAGTTTTGACTTAGACTTATATATCATGACTCGATTAGCTTTCCTTTCATTATTAAACCATGTTTTGACTTGTAGTATCTCATCTTTAGGTTTGTGATTACTCTGAGCGTCTGTTCACCTTATCAGCTCAAGACCACAGGCGAGTACATTCTCTGATAATATTTCTGTTTTATGATATCGTCTTTGTTTCTAGTATTTAGTGTAGATTATCCTTGTTCTCTTGACATATTGTTCACACGGATTGATATTTGTCTGGATCCCGTCATAAGATATTATTCCTCTTATATATGGTATACACTGGGTGTAATGCCCCGCTTCGTATGAGGCATTTGGTTGGCTTGTTGGATGGGATCAGAATGTTGGACCGTGACTTATGTTGGAGATCATGAGAATCGAGACTGATGTAGTCTTTCTTAGCTGGCTAGACGGAATGGGTATTGGAATGTGGCTCGCTGGTGGAGCTACGCTTAGTGGGATTGGAGCAGGAAGACCGTCATATAAGGCAAGTGGAACTGTCCTCCTTCCTCCTTATTCCTGCATGCTTAATAAATGGAATAATATGATGCTATGAATATGAATATGTCCCTAATGTTGCTTACCTTGAATGTTGAATAATCGTGAGTCGATGCTTTAGTTGCTAAATCAATAGAGATGCCTATGCTGGAAATCATTGAATAAATAACACATAAACTTTGGAACTGCTGAACGAATTACACTAGAACTGCTAATGTAACATGATGCCTGAGAATGAATTGATAATGTCCATTTTTGCTTAATGTCGATGAAATGAATGAATCACTTGAATAATGAGATGCTGCATGAATGATACATGAGAAAAGAATTGAATATGCTATTGTCCCTATGAAATGAATGAAATGCTGCAGGTCCCTTTGAAATGAATGAATGTTGTTGTTCCTCTTTAGAAGGAACATAATGAGAAATGTTGCAATGAAGCAATGAAAGAGAATTGATGAGGCTTGGGATCGTTGAGATCACCAAATGAAATGATGGTAATGATGGGAATGAATAAGTCATTGAACATGACTTGAATGAGATGAATGATGATGCACTGTTGTCTTTACTTTAATATTTCACCATGCGTTTTATGTTCACGATTGAGTCGGACACGCATTCGCATGGTCATAGGACAACTTATGCATAAGTGATGGGGATATGTTTTCTCGGACGGTACCCCGGGACGTTAGGGCGACCGATCCGGCCTAGGAGAAAACATTGGCATGCCAGTAGGGGAACGGGTTTTGTGAGGCATCCTTTGGGGCTAGCTACCTTCTCTGGAGTCATCGCATTACCAATGAAGACCTATATGGCAACGTCCGTATGGTTAAACACCAGTGACCATGTAGTCAGGATACATGCTAATGAATGTCTTATGCAGGCAGAGTAAGTTATTTGCTAACCTGTATTTGATGCAGGTATGAGGGAGTCGGCTATCGGTAAGAAATCACTTAAATATGATAATTCAATATATGTGTTGGTTTAACTTGCGTGCTTACGTTCCAAATAAGTAATTGATGCTGTATGTAGCCTTTCAGTATGAGATCCTGCTTAACATGTTATATTCAGTATGCTAGAAAGATGCCATGCTATAATCATTGCTCAAACACAACATACATGCTAAGTGATGCCTGAAGTGAGAACTGTTATAACATGTTTAAGATGTTAATGTTAACGATGCCTCAATGATGCCTTTTCATGATAACACCTAGTATGCCTCAATGATGCATTTGCATGATAACACCAAGAATGCTAAAAGATATGTCCATATGAATGCTACTAAGAATATGTTTACATGCTTCACTCTGATTATTGCCCATGAACTGTAAACTGATGCTAGGCCCCAAGTAGAAAGATCATTCTAATAAATGCTTGCTTAAATGATCACTTAAATGTTGGTTTATACGAGTGGGTTGGATTCTGCTTGCCAGTACATAGATGATGTGCTGACCCACGTTTTGTGGGCAGGTACTTGTGCTTGGGATATTCTGCACACGAAGATTGGCTTGACTGGTTTCGCGGCATCGAAGATTTGTTGGGCATACAGAAGCTCTCCTTGTACAAGATGATGTCTTCTGTTTATGAAGGGCATAATGTATGGAATATTGTAATCAGTTATACTAGTGAGATTGTAAGCCAAGTCAGTGTATCGAGTTGTAATCCAATGTATCTAAGTATAAAATGTAAGCTGTATAACATTGTTCAGTTGGCTTTCAATGTAAAGTGAGATGTGTTGTAAACATTGTACTTCAATACAAGTCTTATACTTTTCTTCGATTATCAATAAAGAGAATAAAGTTCTATATGTCTCTGTGTGACTTCAAGTTGTCCTTTATCTCCGCTGCTATAAAGAAATAATGTACTTCTATTCTATGAGAATGATTGTCCTCACTAACTTCAATTTGTCTGCTTCTGCCGCTGTAATGTGTTACTATTTGAAGAATTATCCCTTATGTACCATCTTTGCCTTGTGCAAGTACAATACCAGACTTGTACGACATCACGCCCAAGCAAGGACGATCGATTCCAAGAGATAAAATATGTGAATAAATGACTCTATGAATCGGGGCGTGACTAATTGATATCAGAGCACGGCTTTACGTCCTTGGTCTCTCCTTTGATTCTTTTCAAATCAAAGTTGCATCAACGATTAACCAAAGTTGCTTCCGCGATCACTCAACGTTGCTTCCGAGAGTAAATCAAAGATTGCTTCTGCGATTATGATGTCGTTGTTCTATAATCATCCTATGTTGTTTGTGTCAAAAAGTTTATTGACCCTCTTGGCTGCTCACTGGATGTTCCATACAATAAGTCTATATACATTGTGATGCCCCTGAATGAATAATTGTTGTTGGTTTGGACACAAATAACCCAACAATGACTCGATGCCATAGTATGCTATGTTATGAATGCTGTTTAGAAATTGTGGAGATAAGAAAAAGTGGCTATGTATGCTGTAACAAGTTGAGAATTGCATGTGATTGGAAAAGAATTGTGAATGAAATAGTTGATGGATGAGTTTGACAGAACTGGTAAATTGACTCATATGTGCTAGCTACTGTTTTGAGACCCTAAGAATGCTGGCTTGTGATATTGAGACCCGAGATGTTGGTTAAGTATTATGATCATTGTAGATCACGAATGTCCGGAATAGAATTGGGTTGGTATTGTTTAAGGATGGCTTCATTTCTGAGTGGTATATTGCCTCTACCATCTCAGAACGAGGTGTATGTTGACCCTTTCCATAGGATAGCAATGAGACTATCTGTGAGTACTGGGTAGTGCCAGACTTAGCTGGGAGTCATGTATTATTGTTAGATGACTCGAGTGTCCCTTGACGGTGATGATGTGGGGTAGCAAGATTGTCGAAAATTGTAATCAATAGCTTGGTTAGAAATTGTTTAGTCGAGTGATGACTCAGACTAGTAAGACAGTTAGTATGCCATGGGTAAATGGATATGGCTAGAGAATGTTGTGGCTTAGAATATCTGAATGTTGATTTCGAATGGTTGGATGCAAATCATATGTGGCTAATACAAAGTTGGTTGCTAAGCTGAAAGTTTTAGAAATACTGTCGGTGAACCAAAGGAATATTAGAGATCTGTGCCTTGAGTAGATGTTAATCCATCTTGATCACCAAAGGATAATTATTGCATATGTGCATGTATGCTGAGGAATTGAAGTGTACTAGAAAAGTAACAAGTAGCAACCCTGAATATTGTGTTGCATAGAGAATGGTTAATTGATACATGAATTTTCGGATTGAATGGAATGAACTACTCGACCCTTGCTGTATGAAATTTTAAGAATGTCCGTATAAGAGTTTGATGATTGAGAAACGGATGGGAACGAGAAATTATAAAGGTGTTGGATAATGTTGGTATAGGTGATTGTTGGTTAGGATATAGATTGTTGGTTTATGACTTTGTGGTGTGACTCTGTCATACGGACTGAATAGTATGGTTCCATAAGTCCTGTTGAGACTAACGGAATTGATGACCCTTGAATAGTTAGCCTTGGCTTATGGGTTCGTATGGGTACAAGGGAATTGGAATAAGAATTGGATTGTTGGGAATTTACTTGATGGATTATTAGAACGATGAGAATCGTATGTCGGATTAGGAATTGACCGTAATGTTGATAGATCGATCTTAGTCGATTGTTGGGTAAGTCTAGAATGAGCCTCTGTGGGAATTATTTCCTTGAGGAAGATCCTGGATAGATAGACTTGACCCTAGCGACCAGTTGATGAATTAACAATTGCTGGCTTAGCCCAATTGGCGATTCATTATTCAGACTGACTTGATACCCATAGGTTTGGGTAGAGTTCCTTAGAACTGTCGGTTGCTTGTTGGCCCTAAGAAAAAGAAACCAGTATAACCCTAGTAGCCGTCCACTCTAGGGAAGTCACTTGAATGATTAGGTATAGCTGTCGGTATAGCTAACTATTGAGACTGGACCAAATAATAGATGGCCGTTGGCGACCCATAGAATGACCTTATGGCATTGAACGAGAAATAGTGATAAGTATGACCTAAGAATGATAAGTTGTAAGTATATGCTCCAATGTGAACCTTAGAGATGTTTGACCCTTGAGGATTATGTGTCGGGCTATAGCGGGAAATGGAATTGTGGGATGAGACTTGAGTTGTATGTATCAAATAGTGAATTATTATATGAGATGGAATTGACTGCTCCTGACGGAAATATTGGATAGGTATCTATAGTCGGGTAGCTGGGTTAACCTTGACTGTTGCATAGAATTATACCCTGACTCGGATAATCGATAGTTGGTGATGTCGGATTGTATCTTTTAGAAAAGATGAGTTGCCTCGGTAAGAAATATTGTTGGATTTGGAAAGGAATATGATTGCATGTTGTGGACTCTTGATATGATTGGCTCTAAGATTAGACCCTTGATTTGAATGCTAGAAATATTATGCCGGATAGAGAGCTTAACCAAGTTGTCCCTGATATAAAGTGCTGTGGCCTGGAAGATAGTAATTGTGACAAGTGAATGAAGTAATAAAGTCAATTGAAAGGATGCTAAGTCGGATTTGGGAAAGAGAGTTGTATCGTGGCTGATCAAATAGCGCTATCATGGAAGTTGGCTGAAGTACATATATTTTGGGGACGCCTAAGATGTGTGTATGGATCCAGCTGAAGTGATAGGTTGCGACTGAGATAATATTATGGGAAGAATTTATTGCACTAGCACGGACTTTGGCTGAAATGCATATATTTTGGGGATGCCTGAAATATGTGTATGGATCCAAATGAAGTGATGTGTTGCGACCAAGATAGAATGCAAGAAAATTATTGGTGAATCAATGAGAAGTTGCAAGTATTTGGAAAAAGAGAAAGATGGATTGAGTCGTTGATGGATTAAAATGATACAGTTGGATAGCTATTTTGAAATGACCGAGTGGGCTGAAATGAATATTGAATTGAAGCTGAATGAGTAACTCATTATGATTAAGTGAATCTAGTAGATGAGTTGTTTTCTTAAGTTTCAAGGACGAAACTTTTTCTGAGTGGTATATTATGTAATGCCCCGCTCCGTACGAGGCATTTGGTTGGCTTGTTGGATGGGATCAGAATGTTGGACCGTGACTTATGTTGGAGATCATGAGAATCGAGACTGATGTAGTCTTTCTTAGCTGGCTAGACGGAATGGGTATTGGAATGTGGCTCGCTGGTGGAGCTACGCTTAGTGGGATTGGAGCAAGAAGACCGTCATATAAGACAAGTAGAACTGTCATCCTTCCTCCTTATTCCTGCATGCTTAATAAATGGAATAATATGATGCTATGAATATGAATATGTCCCTAATGTTGCTTACCTTGAATGTTGAATAATCGTGAGTCGATGCTTTAGTTGCTAAATCAGTAGAGATGCCTATGCTGGAAATCATTGAATGAATAACTCATAAACTTTGGAACTGCTGAACGAATTACACTAGAACTGCAAATGTAACATGATGCCTGAGAATGAATTGATAATGTCCATTTTTGCTTAATGTCGATGAAATGAATGAATCACTTGAATAATGAGATGCTGCATGAATGATACATGAGAAAAGAATTGAATATGCTATTGTCCCTATGAAATGAATGAAATGCTGCAGGTCCCTTTGAAATGAATGAATGTTGTTGTTCCTCTTTAGAAGGAACATAATGAGAAATGTTGCAATGAAGCAATGAAAGAGAATTGATGAGGCTTGGGATCGTTGAGATCACCAAATGAAATGATGGTAATGATGGGAATGAATAAGTCATTGAACATGACTTGAATGAGATGAATGATGATGCACTGTTGTCTTTACTTCAATATTTCACCATGCGTTTTATGTTCACGATTGAGTCGGACACACATTCGCATGGTCATAGGAAAACTTATGCATAAGTGATGGGAATATGTTTTCTCGGACGGTACCCCGGGACGTTAGGGCGACCGATCCGGCCTTGGAGAAAATATTGGCGTGCCAGTAGGGGCACGGGTTTTGTGAGGCATCCTTTGGGGCTAGCTACCTTCTCTGGAGTCATCGCATTACCAATGAAGACCTATATGGCAACGTCCGTATGGTTAAACACCAGTGACCATGTAGTCAGGATGCATGCTAATGAATGTCTTATGCAGGCAGAGTAAGTTATTTGCTAACCTGTATTTGATGCAGGTATGAGGGAGTCGGCTATCGGTAAGAAATTACTTAAATGTGATAATTCAATATATATGTTGGTTTAACTTGCGTGCTTACGTTCCAAATAAGTAATTGATGCTGTATGTAGCCTTTCAGTATGAGATCCTGCTTAACATATTAAATTCAGTATGCTAGAAAGATGCCATGCTATAATCATTGCTCAAACACAACATACATGCTAAGTGATGCCTGAAGTGAGAACTGTTATAACATGTTTAAGATGTTAATGTTAACGATGCCTCAATGATGCCTTTTCATGATAACACCTAGTATGCCTCAATGTTGCATTTGCATGATAACACCAAGAATGCTAAAAGATATGTCCACATGAATGCTACTAAGAATATGTTTACATGCTTCACTCTGATTATTGCCCATGAACTGTAAACTGATGCTAGGCCCCAAGTAGAAAGATCATTCTAATAAATGCTTGCTTAAATGATCACTTAAATATTGGTTTATGCGAGTGGGTTGGATTCTGCTTGCCAGTACATAGATGATGTGCTGACCCACGTTTTGTGGGCAGGTGCTTGTGCTTGGGATATTCTGCACACGAAGATTGGCTTGACTGGTTCCGCGGCATCGAAGATTTGTTGGGCATACAGAAGCTCTCCTTGTACAAGATTGTGTCTTCTGTTTATAAAGGGCATAGTGTATGGAACATTGTAATCAGTTGTACCAGTGAGATTGTAAGCCAAGTCAGTGTATCGAGTTGTAATCCAATGTATCCAAGTATTAAATGTAAGCTGTATAACATTGTTCAGTTGGCTTTCAATGTAAAGTGAGATGTGTTGTAAACATTGTGCTTCAATACAAGTCTTGTACTTTTCTTCGATTATCAATAAAGAGAATAAAGTTCTATATGTCTCTGTGTGACTTCAAGTTGTCCTTTATCTCCGCTGCTATAAAGAAATAATGTACCTCTGTTCTATGAGAAAGATTGTCCTCACTAACTTCAATTTGTCTGCTTCTGCCGCTATAATGTGTTACTATTTGAAGAATTATCCCTTATGTACCATCTTTGCCTTGTGCAAGTACAATACCAGACTTGTACGGCATCACGCCCAAGCGAGGACGATCGAATCCAAGAGATAAAACATATGAATAAATGACTCTATGAATCGGGGCGTGACACTGGGCAAGTCTTTATTGTTTATTGTTCATTATATAGATACGATTCCTGCGTAGGCTTACGACCTCCTCAGAGAATACGTGTCATGATGTGTCATGACTGGATCTACTATATTAGTCAGGGATGGGGGTGTTAGCGTAGATATGTGATTAATACCCCATAGTATTATATTGTATCATCATTGTATTACTATAGTATCCTCATTATATAGTGTTAATCATACACTCACGTATGATTAGCCAGGCCAAACATTGTATCAAGTTCTAAGCCGACTACATGTTGAAACTAGTGCTAAACTCACATAGATAGCAGTTCCAGATTTCGTACATGTTATACATTGTTTTCTTGCCTTATCTCATTACAGTTTTGATATACTCTGCCAGGATACATGTACGCTCTACTTTATCTAGTATATTCTCTCTATCTACTGCTACATTTTCAATATCGTATAACTAGAACTGTTGTTTGAGATTTTGTACTCATTCTCGTCCTGACTGGACCTGTTAAAAATATTATAGATGATGATGGTGACTGCCCTACCTTCTATGGGGCACATGAGGTTGACCTTCAGGAGCCCGAGGAGCATCTAGCTCAGTAGAGGGTGCTTATTCTAGTCTAGTATTTTAGTTTTCAGTTTGTATCGGATTGTTCCGATTGTTAGTTGAGACTTAGTTATATTTTAGGACTTGTATTTATTTGTGTTAAACATATACTTTGTGTGGTGTGATAACTCTATTTATATTCAGTTTCTTTCTTTTATCTGATTTCATATCGTGCTCTATCTTTCCGAGACTTGTGATTGAGATATAGAGTTGAGATGTTATATTATACCTCCGTGCAGAGATGACAGGTTTATATATCTTGTTGTTAGATGTTAGATATTATAGAGGACCTATACAGCGTTCTACCACCGACACTGCGGCGTAGGCTGGACGTACCCACGTTCTCGTGCCCCTAAATAGGGTGCGGGTCGTGACAGTTGGGTATACCGACGCTGATATGGCCGGAGATGTAGACACGAGGCGATCGACTTTGGGCTATGTGATAATGTTTGCTGGAGGAGCGGTATCGTGGTAGTCGCGGTTGCAGAAGTGTGTTGCCTTATCGACGACAGAGGCAGAGTACATTGCGGTGACGGAGGCTTGCAAGGAGTTGCTGTGGATGAAAAAGTTGTTGCAGGAAATGGGACTGAAACAAGAGCAGTATACTTTGCTTTGCGACAGTCAGAGTGCTATTCACCTTGTGAAGAATCAGACCTTTCATTGCCGGTCCAAGCACATCGAGACTCGGTATCATTGGATATGGGATATGGTTGAGAAGAAGGACGCGATACTTGAGAAGGTCCATACTGATGACAATGGAGCGGATATGTTCACGAAGGTTCTACCAAGGGAAAAGTTTGAGTACTACAGGCGGATTGTCGGGATGACGAGTTCCTCCACCTAGTTGTAAAGGGGGAGATTTGTTGGAGTGGGTGGGGTTCCCATCCTATGTGGAGAATACCCCGGAGAGCGACGAGCGCCATCCGTGGGTCGGAGAAGCTCGGGGAGTGCATGGATCCTATTTTGGTACATATATGGTAAGGAAATAAATGATTGGATTTTCATATTTACTTTGATCATATACTTATGATTGGACCCTTCATATAGTAGCTTTCCATATAATTGGATTTCTAATTATGGCAAGCCAATTATGATTAGATTTCCATTAAATATATGATTGATGCATATTGGAAGTTTCCATATATATTGGGCTTCCATGTATGGATTACCAAGGGCTTATAAAAGGGTGATGCATGCTAGTTGTAAACTCATCTAAAAAATAAGAGTGTTTTACAATCTTTGTGAGAGAGAGAGAGAGATGATTAAGGACTATTGTGAAGAAGAGATTGCTTCGAATAAGTTTTCGGCATCTCTTGTTCTTCGGAGTCCGCATTCAAAAAATTTCTTCTTTCAAGTGAGTTGTGGTGATCCGTGTTGGATCGGGAGGAGCTTGTAGAGGGTGTATTCTCTTTATTCCATTAGTGGAGGTTCTTCAGGGTTGGACTCCGATCGTCCCGTAGTTTTTTTCGTAAGGGTTTTTCACGTCAAAAATCTTTGTGTCTACGATTGTGTTTAGCGGTTTTGGTTTGTGTGCTTTTGCTCGGTTCTCTCGCAGGACTTTCTGGTTTGGGGGAACGGTTTCCGTGCTTCGTTCCCAACAGTTTTGGGTTTGAATAAATTCCAGTCTTTAGAAAAATTGTTATTTGATCTACTCTTTCACTTTGTTGTCATGAAACTAAAATATGGTTACGTGTGCTACTTTTATGCTTTTTTGTTAAAAGTTGTAAATGGCTATTAATTCCAAGTTGGTGTTGAACAAATAACAGAGATCATTCAGATCAAGAATAAATTACTCCACTTGTTACTCTATTTGTCTTTCAGTCAGCTAGATTGATGGTATTGGAGGAGCCTCGGTACCATCAACCTTCATCCTCTCCCAGTAGTAGAGTACAAACTACGAAGTACCCAAGTCCATCTGCTCACTGTGAACCCTATCCAGAAACTTCATCCTCTCTTCCCTAGACTTAATATGCGACCAGGAGTCCACATCCTTGGTGTACCAGAGATGCAGCAGATGGGGGTCAGGGAGGAGCTCCTTCCTTACAAGTAGTGCATGTCATGGAAAACAAGAAGAAACAAAATACAAAAATTCAGCAAAAGTTGTCGAATAACATCTTAGAATATAAACTAGTCTCTGATTCCAAGTAGATAATAATAAAATCTTTCTAAGAAAGAATTAAAAAGAAATTATCGTCCATTTATGTGAATCAAGTATGTGGTCTGCCCTTCAATGATTGTAAATGCACTTAGGCACTGTTCATATCAACACTTATTCTTCCATCATTACAAGAAAAATGAAGAAACTTAAAGAAGTCCTCATTTCTGATTCCGCGCATGGTTCCATGACCTAAAAACATCAAGAAAAGAAGTAAAGCATTAGAAATATGTTCTAATTTTTTATGTTTCAATTTTTTTTTAACAATAATATAAAAAAAAGTAAAACAAGGTAAACATTCATCAAAGTTAGGAGGAGACAAATACAATCCAGGTAATGGCAGTTTACCTTCAAGTTATTCATACATCATTATGCTGTGCTTGAGTCTATTGATACGATATATTACTATACTACGTTCGACTTAAGTTTTACATAATTAGTTTCCTTGAAAGAGGTACCAACCTAGGCCACTCCCAAACTGAAATTGTTGGTCTCCATTCTAAGACATAATCGGTTGCCTTCTACGTTGCAATGTTGCATGTAGAATACATTCATCTCGACTCAGCTTAATGGATTTCTCTATATGTAGCAATATTACATGTACACCAACTTGGACTCGGTTTCAAGCTCGGGGTCAAAGCTCGGTATCAGCTCAATAATTTATAATTCAAGCTGGGCTCGATAATTTCTTTAATTTCTAATTAGAACTTGTGATCAACTTGATAACTTCAAGATATAAATGACCAGAGCTTAAGCATGACAACCTCGGCTCAAGGTCGATTGTAGTTAGGTGTTGAACCAACAGACATGGATTAATTACACAGACCAAGGAAGTCCATATATCATTGTGTACACAAGCCAACGTTGCACCAACATCAAGTACATAACATTTGGTAAGACCTGAAAAACTACAGAGCATATATAAGAAAATTCAAATATATAACCGATCTACATACCTGAACCTGAGAATCTTGTTGACAAAAATTGTAGTTCTGGAGTTCAAGCTGAAACCATCCAGATGGCAACTCAATCCTAACATTCTAGTTGAATGCAAAAAAATAATTGTAGTCACAAAAGGATCCAGTCATAATACCTATCAAGTATATGAAGTTACATCCCATGTACAAACTCTTGTTGCAATGTTACCCAAAATCACATGACTAATACAATAAATAGCAGTTACATCACATGTAAGTTATATGAAGTTACAACATGTCAGGATAAGCCAAGTATCAGACCAGCAGATAATACCTATCAAGTAGGGGTTGTAAATTACAAGAGAAACATCCGGCTATTGGCTCATACACAATCCCCTGCAGAATTATCAACTTCAAAATCGACTTCAACATTTTGGTGGTTCACGAGCAAGCCATGAGCTACCGCGGTTTCGCTTCCTCCAGCATAGTAGGCCTGACCTTGAGGTTTTGTTTGGTTGCTAAGAAAATGAGGGTCAAGGAAAGAGGAAATGAAACTTAGTATCCTATGAAAATTAACCCATTTCTACGAGAACATTTCCACTCTTCCTTCCCTAGTTTACCACCAAACTAAACACACACTCGAGGAAAGAGGAAAGGAAACTTAGAATCCTATGAAAATAAAAAACTCGATTTCCTAATCGATCATTATGATAGGCTCGATGCAATCTATAATCGTGAGTAGCTCTATTCTAGACACATATACAGCTGAAAGATAACTGATTTGGTGAGATGGTAAGACGACCCATAGAGAGTCAAAGGCACTACGAGATAATTTGATTATTCATACTTTGATTTGGTGGTCAATGTGACTCCATTCATCATGAAATAGTGAGATTGAATGAATTGATAGTTCAAATGGAGTAAGCTAGGGATGTCAATTTTTTCGAACCAGATGGGGACCCGATTTTTTTTCGAACGGTATAGATTTTGGATTTTAAAATGGGGGCGAGGGCGAAAATGGAGATTTTAAAAAAAATCGATTGGATTTGGGGACGGGTATGGATATAGTACTTGCCACCCCGATAAATTTCCAACGACGATTACTTATACCCGTATTTGATACAAATTGGTATGAGTTAGACACTAATATACCTTTTGATGAAAAATAGGTTTTATTAATCTGTCTTTTAATTTTTTTGGAATGAAAATAGTTCTTTTTTAAGCTTATACTGTACAGGAAAAATTGTTAACGGAGCAAGGGACGGGGACGGAGAAACCCATGGACCCTAAAAGTGCTAATGGGACGAAAGGGTGGGGGACGGGGACGGAGAGTGCATTGTTTAACAGAAATGGAGATGTGATAAAAATAAAACCCGACCAGGAACGGGGACAGAGACTGAAATGGAGGTATGGTCCCCCGTCTCTACCCACCCGTTGCCATGCCTAGAGGAAGCAAAGGAGTTTGATGAGGGATTAATAACAACATCACGAGGACTTGCCTTACGGAACCATCATTCTACACCCAAAGTGCATAGGCATAAACATTATACAATTAGATAAGAGCCAAACTACTACAATTTTCTACCAATGAGCTACACATCTAATGTGAAAAAAAGGTATAAAATTATTTTTGTTTATCAAGACTTTATGCGGAGGAGATTGGACTTGGGAAGGTCTTCTATGTCGTTATGGACAACAAAGCTGTTGGAGTGATGGCGATTTGTAAGAAATCGAGCTCTAAACTCTCATAGAGCAACTAGAATATGAGGACAAGACTCGTCGAACATTGCTACAAATCGAAACGAGATCAAGACACATCTGAAATCAAAATAAGAGGCTAGGATTTACTTGGTGGATATCAAGGGAAGAAGAGATTATAACTTAGTATCGAATTAAACTCAGAGTATCATGGAGATGATGTTCTCTCATTGATTATGTAATATGTTGGGTATAAGAGTTTAAAGACTTTATATTCAAGTAATTGAGACATAAGAAGATATGTCATAATAAAGTAGATATTTACACATTAAAGTTAGAGCAACATAATGAGATATAGTTGTTCAGAAGTTCTACTTTATTAACAGACATCAAGATTTTAATATTTAGACCGATTTTGCAAATTAGTGACAATTCCGATCGATGGCTATCCACATCCAACAAGAATATCAATGTTTGAGTCAGAATGCTAATATAGATATTTTGATCAGAGGGGACAAAAGTCCTTTTTCCTCTTGTGGAAGAGTAGTAGATTGAACTCAAAGTCAATTTCATACTCTTCCACTTAAAAAAATTCAACAAAAGAAATCATCAATGAGTACAACAGTTTACCAAACTATTTGCTCTCTTATTGCAATGCTACCGACATCAACTTAAAATTGTAGAATAACAATTATTTTATATTCCATATATGTATGAGGAGTTCTCATACATATATAAGTCCTATATAGGACATAAATTTGTATCTTCTATATATGGGGCATCTATGTGTATGAGTGAAATAACTTAAGGAAGGCCACTGGCCAATGTGTGGCTTGGCTTGGCTTAGGGATGTTGTTTTAGGCCAGTAGGTGATGGACAGCATGGCCAGGGAGATTGAGGGCCATGATGGCCTGCACTTCGGCTGGACTGATGGAAAGTTCGAGCTATTAGCCTATGTATGCCATGAGAAATGGGGGGATCATGATTTAGAGCTTATGTGACTGTCAAATCTGACAATATATTAGAGGAGATAGGCTCAGGCATGAAGGGAATTGTATAGCTAACTAAAGAAGGGGAGAAGTGTAGGGCCATATTAAGTTGGTAACTAACTATGGGGAAGTGATGTGGGAGTGTGGCCTTGGCCTTAGGTTATTGTGGGTGGATCAGTTGAGAGGGGAAAGTATGAAGAGTGAAATGAAAAAAGGGAGGGGCAGGGGAAGGTTTCGTGTCCTATAGCAAAATCTAAATTTGGAGGATGTCAATGCATATATAGTGTGGAAGTGTAGTAGACTGAACTCAAAGTCAATTTAGCTTGCGGACCACCAAGACTTAAGATAAGCTTAATGAATTAGCAATCATATGCATTGAAAAATATTTTGAAAACCATTGAATTTGCATATATAATTGATAATTTTATTCTAAAACCGCGGGAACAAAATATTTTAAATGATACTATTTTTTTCAGTTTTCATTGCGTGCTTGTGGTTATTTATTTGAGGTGGATGATAAAGAAGAAGCTTCTGGAAGAAGGAAGACAAATGAATGTTTTCCTTTAGATCAAAAACTGAATATGATGAAGATGAATTGATATGAGAAAATGAAGTGATATTTAGACTTCTAATTTATTATGAAACATTATTGTAATCTATTATTTAGTTTTTTTTCGAGTTGAAACTATATTCAAATGTAACATTGTATTGAACTTTAATTAATTGATAGGTGAACTTTGACCCTTTTATTTTAAATGCATCTTTAGAAGGAAAAAAATGACACAATTTAGAATTTTGCTCTTCAGGCTGGCACTCTATTTACACATTAAAATTGCCTCGTTTGGTTGGAAGAATTATGAGATTGAAAAAGGAAAGTAATTTATTTCTTAGGTTTGGAAGTCAAATGAAAATATGAATAAGAAAAATGATTCCCATAAGGAAGGAAAATAATGGTGAAAGTTGTTCCCCCATCCAACCAAGGATTCCCTTTGAAAGTCAAAATTCCTTATACTTTCTTGTCCTCTCCAAACACTAGAAAAAAATATATATGGAAACTACAATTTTCCAAGAAAAGAAAAAAGACAAAAAATTGATTTCCTTTCATTTCATTTCCGCGAACCAAATGAGGCCTAGAGGAACATAATGAGATACAGTTGTACAGGGGATCTACTATATTGACAGACTTCTAAATTTTAATATTTCGGCGCGCACATTTTGCAAAGCAGTGAGAGTTTCGATGGACATCCAGATCCAGATCCACATCCTATAAGTATTGTTGGAGTTTTTGGCCTTTCTTTTGTAATTTTAGTCCCACATCGGTTAGGCCAAAAGAGTTGTATCTCTATATATTAGCCATGCTAGTTTAGAGATGCACATGTGGTGTGGAGGTGCACATGGGTGTGCCATGTGGGATTATTTTTCTAAAGGGAAAAAGGACTAAATCAACAATTAAAAGCTTCTAGCTTTTTGCTCTTGAAGAAATTCATTCCATGGGAGCTAAGCCCCGTAGGGGCTTAGCGACTCGGACTCCAGTTGAACTGGCATTCTCCTATGCCCATATTTTGATATCCTATGTAGGGGCATAGTGCGCTTAAGTTGCGCGAGCCACTTGCGCTGCCACGTTGCACAAGCCCAGTTGCGCAAGCCCAGTTGTGCTGCCCAGGTGCGCACCCAGGTTGCGCTTGGTTGCGCGGGTGTGCTGGGTTGCGCGGGTTGCTCGGGTTGCACGGGTGCGCGGGCGCGCTGGTTGTGCCGCGTGCACCGCGTGCGCAATATGTGAAGTACGCGCCGTGTGTGCAGCTCAGTGCGTGCTCTATCGCGCAGAGTACAAGGAGCGCAGGGTGCACGCAGTTGGCGCAACTTGCAGCAGAACGTGCGTTTGCATGTTCTGGGCGATTGCTACATGTTCAGGGTGGTTTTTACCATATCCCTTACTTTGTGGCAACCGAGCAGTTGCTGCAGGGCCTATATAAGGCATCCTCTCTCTCACAAGGCCACAGATATACAAGTAATAGAAGCCACCACAGAAAGTTTACGAAGTATTTTTTAACACAAGTAAATAGAGAATTCAGAAGTGTTCTTTAACACAGTTCTGATCGGAATATGCTTGCGAATTCCAGCAGCCTTCGATAGAGAGGAAAGGTGCCGCACTAGCATTGCTTTTGTACGGGAGTTCGTGTCCATCCGAGGAGTCAGAAGAGCAGGAGTATTCCAAGTTCTCCGACGAACTTGCTGGTTCCTGGAAGCTGTTCGTGTAGGGCGAATAAAGCTTTAAGCAACGGTGATTATTCACCCCAGCATGAGTTCTTCCATCTTTCGCCAGTCACCTTCTTTGTTGCTGCCAGTAATTCTGATTGTATCTTCTTTTTAGAAGTACTACGATCGATTGCTGTTGATTATGAAATCTTTTTAGATTCTCGTGATTCAGGATCACCTTCCTTGAAGTGTTGATTTGAAACATTGTATTTACAATCGTTTCATATTCTCAAGTCTTTCCATCGAAAATTATGCCTCGGATATAACAATCTCAAAGCTTTATTGCTACGATGAAAAACTTTAATGCTTCACTCCTCAATACTGACTTCTGTAAGTTAGAAAAGTTTAATAGAGAGCATTATCAAGTCTCGAAGAGGAAGGTTTATCTCACTCTTCAACTCAGAGACGTTGATTACGTGCTTCTTGAAGAAGAACCTATTCTTCCAGATACTGGGTCTGCTGCTGCAATCGCTGCGGCTACTAAACTTCAGGCCAAGTGGAGAAGGAAAAATATCATTTACAGGCTGCTTATCCTGAATGCTATGGAGGATTCTCTAGCAGAATTTTACAGTAAGAAACCAATTGCCAGAGACATATGGGAGTCTCTGGAGAAACTGTACGAAGAAGACAAAAACAGGAGCAAGATATTTGTGGTTGAAAAATATCACAAATGGCACTTTGAGGACGAGAAGTCCATGTTGCCGCAGGTAAAAGAATTTCTGAAGCTACAACAGAAGTTGGAAGATGAGGCGATGCCCCTCCCCGACAAGTTTGTTGTTGGAGGGATTGTCTCAAAGCTTCCCGCTGGGTGGAGTAAGTGTAACACCCAGTTTTCCAAATGAGGATAATTTTAAACTTTTGTAAAAGTTTATTATTTAATAATAGGATTTATGATTTATGGGAATTTTTAATTAATTTAATACTATTTAAAATTGGTGAATTATAATTTTGATGTGTTAGTTGGTGAACTCTAGAACTGTTGAGCCTAGAGACTGACCATGACCATGGGAACCTAACCATGTGATTAGAATAACTATTTATAACTTTTAGGCTAAGGGTATTTTGGTCATTTTGTGACTTTTGAATTATTTAAGATTTTGATTAATTGATGAATTTTAGACTATTTTAATAATATTTAAATTGATGTATTATAATTTTGGTCATTTTTCATATTTTAATATTTTAGGAAAATTTTATATTTTTAATATTGTTTTTATTGGATTTGTTTAGTCGGGTTTGAGTTTCGTCTCGTTTCGACTTGTATTGTGACCCGGGTAGCTTAAACTCTAGATGGGACCCAATATTAAGTTAAACATGGCTCACAAGGCCCAACATTTAAGTTAGTTAATTAAACTAATTTTTATCATGTTTGAATGGTTAAGTTAGAGACTCAAAACTAGATCATTTTGACCCCAAACTTGAACCTAGTCTAGACTTAACCATATGAGACTAGAGAGGGGCAATTAGGACATTTCCCATTAGCCCTAATGGACTCTTTACGGCAGCCACCTTTAGGGGAGAATGATTCATTTCATTCATTACAATCTTGCCTCTTTTATTTTTCTTTTGTTCTTCCCCAATTTTAGAGAGCCTTCCCATTGGTTTGATCTCCAAATCAAATCATTCCTTCACCAAACCTTCCCTCAATCATTCCCATTCTCCAAGGGAAGGGTGCTACCAAGGATTGG
This sequence comes from Iris pallida, assembly GCA_029216955.1. Lineage (NCBI taxonomy): Eukaryota > Viridiplantae > Streptophyta > Magnoliopsida > Asparagales > Iridaceae > Iris > Iris pallida. Next base: position 9,165,025 of record JANAVB010002600.1, on the reverse strand, counting down.
AAGAGGAGTGCAAGGAGGAGTGTCCACTTTGAGGGATCTTCGTATCGGAGCCGTGTCCTAAAGGATTTCATTGGGATTGTACTCCCAATAGGTAAAACCCATCATCTAAATCGATTTCTTTTGCATATAAATTAGTTTTGAATCAGTAGGATCCATCCTCATGCATGTGTTCCATTTAGATTCAAATTTGAGGCCATTTGGAGCTCACTTGAGGATTTTAGATATGTGTCTTGTGTCCTACTTGATAGATCCCAAATTAGGACACCCCACGTGTATGTATGTATGATAATAGTTTAAATAGATATTTAAATTCAGTTTTATAATGGTTAGAGATTGGAGTGATCTTAGTTAGGATGGTTAGAATGAGTTTTATTTGGATACCTATGTTTGTATCCAAGTATCTTGGCCTATATGTGTTCTTTGTCCAAAACAACTCAAATTCGTCATAATATTCATCCACGTTTTTATTAACCAAAGCAACTTAGAAATGTCATAACTTTTAGCTTAGAAATCTGATTTATCTCCTATTTTTTTTAAAGAACCGTATCGAAGTTAGATTTCTAAATATATATTTTAATAAGCCAAATTCTTTCTGTAACTTTCTGTAGAATTATTTGAGTGTCAGCTGTACGAAAGACGAACGTGTTTCGGTATTTTCGCGATTTCGGGAGCTTCCGGACACGAAAATGCGATCCGTTTGAAGTTTCAGAAAGCTAACACGAAGGGCTACAACATACTTTAATACTAGAATTTAGTAGAGGCCCAATTGGTACAGTATTGATTTTAAGTAGAAGAGTAAATGTACGATATATGCATTTTGTGTAACCTATGAGCCTATGTAGTATGGATATTAAATGAATATAGAGTATGTAATACATGATATGTTAGATGAGTGAAATGATATATATATGATATATATATGATATATATCCTCTTTACATTAATGTATATATATATATATGGTTGAATGAGCCTATGTAGTATGGATATTAAATGAATATAGAGTATGTAATACATGATATATTAGATGAGTGAAATGATATATATATGATATATATATGATATATCCTCTTTACATTAATGTATATAAATATATGGTTGAATGCAAGCATGTAGGAATGCAATTAATATAACGTATGTAAGCAATGCATAAATGTATGAACGAAAGAATGATATACAATGTATGCATGAAAGTATATAATGAATGCTAGATATGAATGCAATGTATACATGTAATGATAGATATGAATGCATAATATATAAATAATATAATGCAATATACAATGATAGCATGTATGGTAATGTAGAATATATGATGCAACCATGTATATGTCCACTGTTTTCTCTTTTTCTTACATTTTCCTTCCCTTCCCTTTCCTTTTCAGTTTTTTCCCCTTTTTTTCCCTCTTCTATTTTTACATGTTGTATACAATGTATCTAATGTATAGATGCATGTAAGTATGTAATATGCATGAATGACATGTATGTAATAAAAATAAGTATATGTATGCAACTTAATGATATGTGAATGGATATAATGCCTGAACTGAAATATGCATGCATATGGGATATGAATGAATGTATATTAGACAAGCCATGCAACCCCATTAACTTGATGTAAAATCTGAACACACTTGTACACTATAACCCTTTCTTGAAAATGTGAATCTAGATAATGCAAACACTTGTATTAATACTTACACATTGGTCTTAATGCTGATTTAGTTTCATATGATGTATCACATGCACACTTGACACTTAACACTTAACACTATCACACTCTATCTCTTAGCATCTTAATACATGACTCGTTGTATGATATATATTGCCTTGTTATAGCCTAATATCTATAGATGCCTTAACCTATTTTGGATGTATATATATGATAAATATATATAGATGGTTGTGAGTGATGGCTTGTTTAGCCTTGTGTTGTTGTGTGCTTGCTAGGATAGACTGGTTAGGCTTAGTGAGACTTGTTGGGATTAGGCTTGACCTAGTTGACCTAGTTTGACTAGTATTGAGGACTAGAGTTGACCAAGGTTGACTTTAGCCTAGATTGACCCCAAACATCATGTAGATGCATTGTAAGAGTCTATTTCCTTATTTTAGACATGTTGTGACTTGTACTGTTCTATAGGAGACAGACACCACTCCTTGGACAATAGATATTCCTCAGATACTCAAGATACAGACGAGTACATTCTCTGATCATTTCATATCTTGTTTAGAATTATCTTCCTGCTTTAAATTAATTTACTTGATGCTGACACATTGGTAACACGGATTGGTACTATATGGATCTTCTTTTGCGATGTTATCTCCTTGTGTTCACTAAATATATATTGTGGTGTGCGTTTCACTAACATATTGTATTTACTGAATACCCTTATCATTGTACACTCATTGTGCATATTGTACTCTCATTATCACATTGAGCTCTATTGTACAAGCCATTGTATAAGGTAACGTAACTGAATTGGATCCTTGTGTATTGATTAGGGAGGGAGAGTAGAAATGGTTATGTGATCAATCCTATTGTATAAGAAATTGTATATGTCCATTGTACACCCACGTACAAAGGAGTCCCATTTTATTGTATAACCTAACCCGTTTACATAACCATATTGTACTCTAAATCACATATTGCTTACAGTTCTTACTTATCATATATATATATTTCTTATTATCATATCCTTCTGTTTTTTATATACATCTTCCTTCAGCGTTTCATGTATCTTACTTTACTGCATGATTATATTTTCTAACCTGCTATGATCTGTTGAGATGTACTGTGCTCGCTCATGTCCTGACTGGACCTGTTGATAAATTTTACAGATAGCCTGGAGGTTGCCTGGTAGCCTAGAGGAGACACAGTAGAGGTTGTATAGATAGCTAGGGTTTTGCTTATAGCTTATTTTTAGTTGTCTTGAGTTGTATTTATGGATTACTGTACTGAGATTTGAGATGTTTCTGGGTTGTGTATCTTAGACACTTAGACTTCTATCTGATGTATCTCCTTATAAATTTTATATTTTATCTATCTTTCATTATGCTCTACCTTAGATGTGATTGAGTTTACATTTTGCTATGTCACCCCCATTCGGGGAGTATAAACTGCTTAGCCTTATACTGTTAGATGTTTGACCTAGGACAGCGTTCTACCGCCGACACTGCGGCGTAGGCTGGACGTACCCACGTCTCATGCCCTAACTCTAGGGTGCGGGTCGTGACACGTTTTTAGTGGTGGCCCATGCAGTTCGAGTTTGTGTAGTGGTATTCGAATTAGAGTACCACTACAGCCTGTAGTAGAATTAGGATATATTTTTGAAGGTACTCAATCACAGTTAGGATTTCTTGAGAGATTCCTGGGACGACCCTTGAGAATCTTATTTTAACTTCGATTTGGAAACTCTTCTTCCCTTGATTTGATTTATCTTTACTTTCTGTTGTTGAACTTGATTTTGATGGATTATTGTTGAATTTGAGTTTGTATTTATTGATTTTGATGATGACTGTGGAGTTTTGAATCTTGATGTTAGCTGTTGCATCCGAGTTTGTATTTATATGATTTGATGAATTATTGTTCAGTTTTGAATCTTGATGTTCATTGATAAATTTGATTTTTGGGTATCCATTGTTGATTTAATTTAATTTTTGTCAAGATGAAATTATATGGGCTAGGTCATCTAAGTTATAGAATCTAGTCTTTTATAGTCACATTAGCCAGCATGGTGAGGATATATAGTCTGATTTTGGATATATTTCTCAGGTGTGGGAATTTAAGGTTTTCGCAGCCAAGCTAGCGACATTACGAAAATTTTAAATACCATGATTCTAGAGGTATGTGCCTAAGTCGAGGACTCTGTGATTATCGTAGGCTTGCTTACTAGTATGACGAGGATTTAGAGTACCATGATTTTAGATAGACGCATATGATTATCAGATTGTACCTTAAATGTTTTTGAACATGTTTTCTCTACTTTTGTTCCAGTCCTTAAAAAAAGAATTATTATTTGTTTGTTTTGTTTTGCTTCTCATTATTTAACTTAGGAGTAGGTTTAGCTGTTTTTATAAACCTTTGTGTAACTTCTTACTATGAATTTCTTTTTAATACAATGAATTGATGATTTCTGCTAGACCTTATCTTGGATTTGATATTATAGCTCTGATTTCAAAATGGTTCCTTCTTTTAAACAGATAAGCAGAACAGATTTTATCGTTATTTCTGTCTTGCTATTATTCTTGTATTAAATATTAATAATAATAATAAAACTGTCTTGATTACATCAATCACCTAATTTGCAATATTGGTAGGAATCTAAATGTTGGTCTTGATATAGAATTTGATTTTTATAATGGGACATGAAATATATATAGTGGACACTTTTCCTGACACGTATGCATGCTACACTTGATTTCCCACCTATCTAAATGCATATTAATATGTTGTTGGTGTTTAAATTCTCAAAACCCCAATATTTTTAGTTTTCTGCTTTTTCCAGCTTAAATTCGTAATTTAAATATAAATTTCATGTTATTAGTTTTGTTACATCACTGCACATGTATGTTATATACAGGATTTCAATTCTTAAGGAAATTGGTTAAGTTTTGTGTTTGAATTTGTCAAATCTGAGACTGTGTGCATATTAACCCTTAATACTGGATTCTAAGTGATTAGTTCAATTTGCTATTTTTAAATGTAATATTTTGAGCTATATACTTTGTTGTATGTAGGGATATAATGTTAGGTTTCATATTCTTACATGTTAGGTTGTGATAAACATTGGGTTGGTTTGATGTTCGAATTTCTCCAAAATCCTAAAACTGAATACATGTTAACATTTTCACATTGATTTCAAATGTTTAGTTCAATTTCAGATTTAATATGTAATATTGAACTGTATGTATAGCTAAATGTATGGATAGTATGTTAGGTTTCATCTCTATCATATTAGGATGTGTTGGGAGCATTGAGTTGGTTGTGGTGTTTCAAACCCCTAAAATCTGAAACTGCATTATGTTAATATTACACTAGTTTAAATGTCAGCTTATTTTCAGATTTTGTATGTAAATGCTGAACTAAAACTGGGTTTAACCTTTCAATACTAAAGCTATAACCCTGTACAAGGACACACACACCCTAACTTAGTATACACTGCCATGTAAACCTAATCCTTCCTCTCTATGTTATGTTCATATATCTATATAGATATATATAGAGTTTATGCATACATGTTATAATGTATATAGATACATAACTAAATCTCTACCTCTTTATATATATATATATATATATATATATATATATATATATATATATATATATATATATATATATATATATATATAAATATATATATATATATATATATATATATATATATATATATATATATATATATATTGTGATTGGATTTTAATGCTCGACATTTGTGCTTTAAATTTTGATTTTGATTATGCCTTAAAGCCTTGATAATTTGTTATTTCTGTATCTTTTTCAGTTTAATACCCCTGATTGCTTGTAAGTTTTGATACCCTATGATTGTTTTGGTCTAGTGTAACTAGTATACCTAGATGAGACTTACACTACCACCGTATGCCATGACCCTGTATGCCATTCTTTTAAATTGTATGATTTAGGTAAGTTCTGAGACTTTGATTGTGGGGGTTGACCTAGAAGGAGTATGAACATTTTAATTTCGAGGACGAAATTTTTCTAAGGGGGTAGGATTGTAACACCCAGTTTTCCAAATGAGGGTAATTTTGAAATTTGTAAAAGTTTATTATTTAATAATAGGATTTATGAGTTATGGGAATTTTAATTAATTTAATACTATTTAAAATTGGTGAATTATAATTTTGATGTGTTAGCTGGTGAACTCTAGAACTGTTGAGCCTAGAGACTGACCATGACCATGGGGACCTAACCATGTGATTAGAATGACTATTTACAACTTTTTAGGCTAAGGGTATTTTGGTCATTTTGTGACTTTTGAATTATTTAGGATTTTGATTAATTGGTGAATTTTAGATTATTTTAATAATATTTAAATTAATGTATTATGATTTTGGTCATTTTTTATATTTTAGTATTTTGGAAAATTTTTATATTTTTAATATTGTTTTTATTGGATTTGTTTAGTCGGGTTTGAGTTTCGTCTCGTTCCGACTTGTTTTGTGACCCGGGTAGCTTAAACTCTAGATGGGACCCAATATTAAGTTAAACATGGCTCACAAGGCCCAACATTTAAGTTAGTTAATTAAACTAATTTTTATCATGTTAGAATGGTTAAGTTAGAGACTCAAAACTAGATCATTTTGACCCCAAACTTGAACCTAGTCTAGACTTAACCATATGAGACTAGAGAGGGGCAATTAGGACATTTCCCATTAGCCCTAATGGACTCTTTACGGCAGCCACCTTTAGGGGAGAATGATTCATTTCATTCATTATAATCTTGCCTCTTTTATTTTCCTTTTGTTCTTCTCCAATTTTAGAGAGCCTTCCCATTGGTTTGATCTCCAAATCAAATCATTCCTTCACCAAACCTTCCCTCAATCATTCCCATTCTTCAAGGGAAGGATGCTACCAAGGATTGGAAGAGGTGTGCAAGGAGGAGTGTCCACTTTGAGGGATCTTCGTATCGGAGCCGTGTCCTAAAGGATTTTATTGGGATTGCACTCCCAATAGGTAAAACCCATCCTCTAAATCGATTTCCTTAGCATATAAATTAGTTTTGAATCCGTAGGATCCATCCTCATGCATGTGTCCCATTTAGATTCAAATTTGATGCCATTTGGATCTCTCTTGAGGATTTTAGATATGTGTCTTGTGTCCTACTTGATAGATCCCAAATTAGGACACCCATGTGTATGTATGTATGATAATAGTTTAAATAGATATTTAAATTCAGTTTTATAATGGTTAGAGATTGGAGTGATTTTAGTTAGGATGGTTAGAATGAGTTTTATTTGGATACCTATGTTTGTATCCAAGTATCTTGGCCTATATGTGTTCTTTGTCCAAAACAACTCAAATTCGTCATAATATTCATCCACGTTTTTATTAACCAAAGTAACTTAGAAATGTCATAACTTTTAGCTTAGAACTCTGATTTATCTTCTATTTTATTTGAAAGAACCGTATCGAAGTTAGATTTCCAAATATATATTTTAATAAGCCAAATTCTTTCTGTAACTTTCTGTAGAATTATTTGAGTGTCAATTGTACGAAAGACGAACGTGTTTCGGTATTTTCGCGATTTCGGGAGCTTCCGGACACGAAAATGCGATCCGTTTAAAGTTTCGGAAAGCTAACACGAATGGCTACCACATACTTTAATCCTAGAATTTAGTAGAGGCCCAATTGGTACAATATTGATTTTAAGTAGAAGAGTAAATGTACGATATATGCATTTTGTGTAACCTATGAGCCTATGTAGTATGGATATTAAATAAATATAGAGTATGTAATACATGATATGTTAGATGAGTGAAATGATATATATATGATATATATGATATATATCCTCTTTACATTAATGTATATATATATGGTTGAATGCAAGCATGTAGGAATACAATTAATATAATGTATGTAAGCAATGCATAAATGCATGAATGAAAGAATGATATACAATGTATGCATGAAAGTATATAATGAATGCTAGATATGAATGCAAGGTATACATGTAATGATAGATATGAATGCATAATATATAAATAATATAATGCAATATACAATGATAGCATGTGTGGTAATGTAGAATATATGATGCAACCATGTATATGTCCACTGTTTTCTCTTTTTCTTATATTTTCCTTCCCTTCCCTTTCCTTTTCAGTTTTTTTCCCTTTTTTCCCTCTTCTATTTTTACATGTTATATACAATGTATATAATGTATAGATACATGTAAGTATGTAATATGCATGAATGACATGTATATAATAAAAATAAGTATATGTATGCAACTTAATGATATGTGAATGGATATAATGCCTGAACTGAAATATGCATACATATGGGATATGAATGAATGTATATTAGACAAGCCATGCAACCCCTTTAACTTGATGTAAAATCTGAACACACTTGTACACTATAACCCTTTCTTGAAAATGTGAATCTAGATAATGCAAACACTTGTATTAACACTTACACATTGGTCTTAATGCTGATTTAGTTTCACATGATGTATCACATGCACACTTGACACTTAACACTTAACACTATCACACTCTATCTCTTAGCATCTTAATACATGACTTGTTGTATGATATATATTGCCTTGTTATAGCCTAATATCTATAGATGCCTTAACCTATTTTGGATGTATATATATGATAAATATATATAGATGGTTGTGAGTGATGGCTTGTTTAGCCTTGTGTTGTTGTGTGCTTGCTAGGATAGACTGGTTAGGCTTAGTGAGACTTGTTGGGATTAGACTTGACCTAGTTGACCTAGTTTGACTAGTATTGAGGACTAGAGTTGACCAAGGTTGACTTTAGCCTAGATTGACCCCAAACATCATGTAGATGCATTGTAACAGTCTATTTCCTTATTTTAGACATGTTGTGACTTGTACTGTTCTATAGGAGACAGACACCACTCCTTGGACAATAGATATTCTTCAGATACTCAGGATACAGGCGAGTACATTCTCTGATCATTTCATATCCTGTTTAGAATTATCTTCCTGCTTTAAATTAATTTACTTGATGCTGACACATTGGTAACACGGATTGGTACTATATGGATCTTCTTTTGCGATGTTATCTCCTTGTGTTCACTAAATACATATTGTGATGTGCGTTTCACTAACATATTGTATTTATTGAATACCCTTATCATTGTACACTTATTGTGCATATTGTACTCTCATTATCACATTGAGCTCTATTGCACAAGCCATTGTACAAGCCATTGTATAAGGTAATGTAACTGAATTGGATCCTTGTGTATTGATTAGGGAGGGAGAGTAGAAATGGTTATGTGATCAATCCTATTGTATAAGAAATTGTATATGTCCATTGTACACCCACGTACAAAGGAGTCCCATTTTATTGTATAACCTAACCCGTTTACATAACCATATTGTACTCTAAATCACATATTGCTTACAGTTCTTACTTATCATATATAGATATTTCTTATTATCATATCCTTCAGTTTTTTATATACATCTTCTTTCAGCGTTTCATGTATCTTACTTTACTGCATGATTATATTTTCTAACCTGCTATGATCTGTTGAGATGTACTGTGCTCGCTCCTGTCTTGACTGGACCTGTTGATAAATTTTACAGATAGCCTGGAGGTTGCCTGCTAGCGTAGAGGAGACACAGTAGAGGTTGTATAGATAGCTAGGGTTTTGCTTATAGCTTATTTTTAGTTGTCTTGAGTTGTATTTATGGATTACTGTACTGAGATTTGAGATGTTTCTGGGTTGTGTATCTTAGACACTTAGACTTCTATCTGATGTATCTCCTTGTGGATTTCATATTTTATCTATCTTTCATTATGCTCTACCTTAGATGTGATTGAGTTTACATTCTGCTATGTTACCCCCATTCGGGGAGTATAAACTGCTTAGCCTTATACTTTTAGATGTTTGACCTAGGACAGCGTTCTACTGCCTACACTACGGCATAGGCTGGACGTACCCACGTCTCGTGCCCTAACTCTAGGGTGCGGGTCGTGACAGTAAGTTCTATGCAAACATGCATAGGAAGAGGCTTGAGATCAGCCTTGAAGATCTCTTGCAGGAAATCTATGTTGAGGACCAGATGCGGGCTCAACTGAAGGTGGACACACTGTCCAACTAATTGGCTAACGCCAATCTGGTTCATACCAAGGAACCAAGGGGAAAGCAGGCGGCTTTCCACAGCAAGAAGAAGGACCCTAACAATCTGAACGTGAAGGGGACTTCCTTCAAGCGAAAGAAGGCAAAGTCTTAGATGCCTTGTTTCAAGTGTGGCAAGAAGGGCCGTTTCAAAAGTGAATGCAAAGTAAAGACCAAGCAATAAGAGCAAGGAGATCCTAGTAAGGTATCTATGATCAATGATGTTGTTGTTATGATTGTGCAGGTTGATGCGGTAGGGACTGACTCTGACTGGTGGGTAGACACTGGAGCCTCCTACCATGTCTGCTCCAGTAAGAAGTGGTTCACCACCTACACACCTACTTCTGAAGTGGTTATGATGGTGAACCAAGCACAAGCTGAAGTGCTCGGGATTGGGACAGTGGTGTTGAAGCTGACTTCGGGGAAGTCTCTGACGCTTCAAGATGTGAAGTACGTACCTGCTATCGCCAAGAACCTGATCTTAGGATGCCTAATATGCAACGCAGGCCTCAGGATGGATATTAATGCTGGCCAGATGGTGATGTCTATCAAGAAAACATATTTCGGGAAAGCTTTTTATACCAAAGGAATGTTCAAAATTCAGCTTGTGAATCAGTCCAATGTAATTAATATAATTAATGCAATCACTCCTTCTGCTTATACTCTTGAGTTGTGGCATAATAGGCTAGGACATGTTTATTGTAAATAAATAAACAGAATGTCTAGTCTAGGACTTATCTCCAAGTTTAGGGGTAAGGTAGAGAAATGTGAAGTTTGTGCTCAAACAAAGATCACAAGGAAACCCTTTTCTTGGGTTAATCGAAGTACAGATCTTCTGGAATTGGTACACTCCGATTTCTGTGACTTCAAACAGTTCTCTACAAAGGCCGGGATGAAGTATTTTATAACCTTCATCGATGATTTCTCAAAGTATGCGTTCGTCTACTTGCTGAAGGCTAAAGAGGAAGCATTCGAAAAGTTCAAGGAGTTCAGAGTCGAAGCTGAGCGGCAGACTGGACAACAACTTAAAAGAATAAGAAATGATCGAGGTGGGGAGTACAGGTCTCATGAATTCGCATCGTTCTGTAAAGAACATAGAATTGTCAATGAGACTACGGCTCCGTACTCTCCTCAATAAAATGAGAGAAAGAACAGAACATTAACAGAAATGATTAAATCAATATTGTTGACTGCGGGTCTGCCTAAGTGCTACTGGGGAGAAGCTACATTGACGGTCACTTTTATTCTAAATAGAGTGGCTCATGCAACTTCAGACGTTACTCCTCATGAACTCTGGTTCGAGGTCAGACCTAACTTGAATGTCATTCGAGTGTGGGGGTGTCTGGCATATGTCAAGCTTCCAGATCTGAAGATTCAGAAGCTTGGGACAAGGACTACTAAGACGATCTTCTTGGGTATGCCGAGAAGAGTGTTGCTCGGAGATATCTTGATATTGAGTCAAATCATATCATTGAATCTCGCGACGCAGAATATTTTGAAAAAAATTTGCAAGGCACAGGAATATTGTTCTTGCGGATGTATCGGAGAACATTGTGGGTGCGCAGGAAACTGAAGTCTTCAATGAAGATGTAGTCCAAGAAGATGTTGTTGTTGAAACAACGATTGAACCAGAACAAGCTGAGCCGTCAACTAAGCGTATGAGGAGGCCGAAGGACTTCGAAAGTGACTTTGTCACCTATCATGTGGAAGCAGATCCGCTTACCTATGATGAGGCGATGAAGACCAGAGACGCAGTTTTCTGGAAAGAGGCGATTGACAATGAAATTGATTCCATCACCTCAAATAACACTTGGGTGTTGGTTGATCTTCCTGAAGGAGTAAAACCCATCGGATGCAAATGGATCTTCAAGAAGAAGATGAAAGCAGATGGAACTATTGACAAGTTCAAGGCTAGGTTGGTAGCCAAAGGATTTTCTCAAAAGCAGGGAATTGACTACTTTGACACGTATGCTCCAGTAGCCCGGATGACCACCATCAGAGTTTTGATTGCTCTTACAGCAATACATAAGATGGTGATACATCAGATGGATGTAAAAACGACTTTCCTAAATGGCGAGCTGACCGAAGAGATATACATGCAACAGCCAGAAGGATTTGTCGTCAAGGGACTTGAAGACAAAGTCTGCAAGTTGGTGAAATCTTTGTACGGTCTTAACCAGGCTCCCAAGATGTGGCATGAAAAATTTGACAAACTTATAAGGTTAAATGGCTACATGGTCAGCGAAATGGACAAGTGTGTTTACACGAAGTTCGCTGATGGAAGAGGTGTGATCCTTTGTCTGTACGTGGACGACATGCTTATCCTAGGCATGGATATGGGTTGTGTCACAAAGACAAAGAAATTCATCTCGAGCAGGTTCAGTATAAAGGATTTGGGGAAAACTGATATGATCTTAGGGATCAAGATCATCCGGACAGACACTGGACTAGCGTTGTCACAGTCTCATTATATTGAGAAAATGATCACTCGTTATGGGTATCGGGATATTCCAGGGATCGATATGCCGTACAGTATGATCTGAAGCTGAAGTCTAATTCAGGGAAAAGCGTCAGGCAGCTGGAGTATGCAAGCGTAATCGGGAGTTTGATGTATGCTACTACTACCACAAGGCCTGACATAGCTTTCGTCGTGGGAATGCTAAGTCGTTTCACAAGCAACCCAGGTGTTGAACACTGAAAAGCTGTGAAACGGGTTATGAGATATCTCAAGAAGACTCAGACATATGCACTGTACTACAGCGGAGATCCGCCGGTAGTGGAAGGCTTCAGTGATGACAGCTGGTGCTCAGAGGTGGAGAGCGAGAGGTCCATAGGTGGATTCATTTTCACAATGGGCGAAGCTGCTCTATCGTGGAAGTCGAAGAAGCAGACTATGCTCTCGCGGTCATCCATGGAATCTGAGTTCTTTGCACTTGATACCGCAACCGAGGAAGCAGAATGACTTCGGGAGCTCATGTATGATCTTTCAGTGGTTGGGGCACAAATACCGGCGATACCGATATACTGCGACAACCAGGCGACTGCGACGGTGGTATCAAATGACCTCTTCAACGGGAAGAAGAGGACTGTGCGGTTGAAGCACATGGGAGTACACGATCTCATTAAGAGGGGTGTTATTGCAGTGATTGATGTTCGAAGTCAGGAGAACTTGGCGGATCCATTCACCAAAGGCCTCAAGCACCAGCTGGTCGATGACACAGCTTGTAAAATGGGTTTGAAGGCATTCTGATATTGTATTATTGTATTCCTACCATAAAATTTTATGCTAATAGTTCAAAGAGAAATCTACTAGGCATCTAGATTTTGGTTCAAGGGAGGCCCACTAATCGAAAGAATATCAGGAACGGTGGGTACATGTTCTATTGGGCATGGAGAGGTTACGGACCTACAACCACTGTTGTCTACTGTAACTCCACTTTCCGATTTTAAGGAAATAAAATTTATTTCTAATAATTAAAAAACTTTATTATTAAGTTTTGAAATAATAAGTTAGTTTTAAATAATAATTTTGGTGATTTATTTTGGAGGAAATTAAATTTAAATAGAATTTTCAAAATTTAAAAGTTTGTTGTAACAAACTTAGTGGTCCCCACTCATTTTCAAATTTCCTAACTGATTTTTTACTTAAGTTCTGGAATAAATGAAAAGGGGGAGGGGGAATTTGTAAAAACTAATTGGGTGGAAGGGTCGATTTAGAAATAATGAAAAGGGTTTGGATCAATCTGCATTTTATCCATTGGTGGAGGGGGCAAAGTGCAAAAATGCATTTCATTAATTGGCAGAACATGAGTTCATTCATTTCTATTGCAAAATTCTTTCCATACTGTTTTTCCTTCAATGAGGTCGAGAGCTCGACTCTCTCGGAGATTCGACGATGGTGGTGACGATGATGATGACGGCGACGGCAGGTGGCGGAAGCAGCTAGACGTCCTCTTTTCTGACGCAGCGACACGAGGAATCTCGACGACAACCTCTCCGATGAAGTCATCTCCCCGAGCGCGCGAACCCTAACCCCCAATCCGTCTCGACGGCCATGGCGACGGCTGTGCGAGCTTATCTCCGGCGGTGCACCAATCTCTCCAGCGGCGGTGACGGCCACGACGACGCCAACAGCCGCAGTGACGGCCATGACGATGCCAACAGCGGCGGCGATGGTTCCTCTCTCGACGGCGGCGGTCTTCTCTAGTCGACGACTACGAAATCGATCTCTCTGGCGGGTGGCAAGACTGATGGCAACAACGAGTCTCCATCCGACGATCTCCTTCAACAAAGCCTTAGCGAGCGGATCTGATCTGTGCAACTCCACGAAGTGTTTCTTCGACGAGCACACGACGAATTAATGGAGCGTTCCCTGCGATGACATGCGTGTTCCTCCCTAGCGACGACGCATCGTCGAGACGAGCTTCGACGGCTGCGCACTTCACTCCGACGGCAATTCTCTGTTCTTCTCGATGTCCTCCGTCACGGTTCGATAGTTCTCCTGCTGAGACGATGAGCTCGATCTAAGTAAGTTCTTGATTCTTGATCGATCAATTTGGGAAGGATCCACGAAAATTTTCAAGCTCTCCTCTGGTTTTTAAATTCTTGATTCTTGATCGGTGCTCTGAAATTCTATCCCTATATTCTTGGACACCAGATGTTTGTTGAAATTTCTCTGAGATGGTGCCGAACAGTTTGAACGTGAAATCGTGTCCGACTCGTTTGTATCGTACCTATATTGGATCTTTCTCAGGTATTAATCTAATTCTATCGATGTTGTAGAACTGCTTCTTACAAATTTTGAATTGATGGAAGTGTTAGACAGATGGGGGTCGGGATACAGGGAGTTGGTAGCATGTGTGCGTGTCCAGAATACTGTTCGTATCCAGCAGTTGCTGTGTTCAATTCTGTAGGAAATTTCATTTTCGATTTTAAATCATTCCATGTAAATTCTTTTCCCAGATTAGTGTAGTTCTTCATAGTTGATTTTCTTAGAATGTCGGATTTCTTTTGTTGTGTCAGACGTTGGTGTGTCCGTATGTTCGGGTCTGCGGTTGGTTGTTGATGTTGAGGAAGCTGTGAAGTGTCTGTGTTCTCAAATAGAATTTGGCAGCAATGTCGGGATGAACCAGTTGCGGATCGTGTCCGAGTTTTGAATTGGGTGTTCAGATCAGTACGTGTGCATGTTTGAAGGGTGACGCTGTATCGTGTCCTTGCATTAGGACAGGGGGGTACAGACTAGAGTCAGCCAGAGTGGAAGTGGTTACTTATAAGTAATAATATTTTGGGTTCAATCTGCTGTTTAAATATTTTTTAATGAAACTCACTTGTTTCTGTATTTATACTGAGTTGTAATATTCTTACATATTCGTTTGAATATTATGGTATGGGGTTAAGCTCGTGTGTATAGGTTGATTATTGATAAGGGTGATTGATGAGTGTTAGACTATACCAGTTGTGACCTAGTATTTTGGCTTTTAAATTCTTGTTTGCATTTGAACTATTTGGGAATTGGGTTGAGTGCTGGAGTCATCTACAAGGAAGCTGGGTTATGTTGGACTGTTCAAATCATTGGGACTTTGATTTTTTTGCTTCTATAGCAGGGTTGATGAGCTGCTCCTATGGCTAAATTTGGTTAAAGCAATTTAGTAATAGATTTCGGTTTTGTGAATCTCGTTTCTTTAAGATTGTGAAGACTGAGATTTCTGGATCTAATCGCAGTGGCTGGTGCTATCATAGTAATATGTGGTATATTTTTGGTTAAGAGTTTAAATTATAGAATAACTCTATTCAACCTGGTATTTATATCCTATATAGGTACTCTATAAATTTATGGTATTTTTTATATTAAATATAAATGGAAAGGTTTATTTTGTAAAACAAGTTAGTAACTAATATCTTCACCAACCATACCAGGTTAGTACAAACTCATATCTAATAGATAGCTAGGTTTTGACAAATTAATTAGAGCTTTTGTTTAAACAAACAAATGATAGAAATTAGTTTTGTTTAGAACTTAATCAACTTGTTGTCATGACCCGCACCCGCTTTTCGGATACGAAACGTGTCCAAGTCCAGCCTACGCGGCAGTGTCGACGGTAGTACGCTGTCTATACTCAAGTCATGGCAATCTAGAGTCACGAAAAATCTATATCTCATCCACAGAATAATCAATCACAAACAAGATTCATGAATAAGAATGAAACTGGACAATATTGAATAAGCTGAATATCAAGTATCAATGTCACGTCCGGTGGACACAAATCCACTACCAGCAGACGAAAAAAATAGAGAAATACATGAAATGAACCAACTGAGTACAACCTGCTAACCAAGTAACCAAGACTGCAAAGCACCGCTACCTGAAGCTAACTCAAACCCTCTCGTCTGCTCCTATCTCAAACTCGGCTAACCTGAAGAGATCATCAGGTCCTCAGAGGACTAGCAAGATACATAAAAACAAGCCTTTCTAACAGTTTATTATGCATGGAGAAAATATAGAATAAACAAGTAAAACTGAGCACTGAATAAAGCACAAAACTATACACTGTCTACACATAGATGAACTGCAAAACGAGGACACGAGAACTCATTTCAAGATGTCAACGGATAACCAAATCAATACTCAAACCCTCGTCTCTAGCGTGGACTCGCAGGTTTGAATAACTACTAACCCTCATCCCTAGTGTGGACTCGCAGGTTAGCATCACCCTCGCCCCTAGTGTGGACTCGCAGGTGTAAACCATATACTACTAACCCTCGTCCCTATTGTGGACTCGCAGGTTAGCATCACCCTCGTCCCTAGTGTGGACTCGCAGGTGTAAACCATATACTACTAACCCTCGTCCCTATTGTGGACTCGCAGGTTAGCATCACCCTCGCCCCTAGTATGGGCTCGCAGGTGTGGACCAATAACTACTAACCCTCGTCCCTAATGTGGACTCGCAGGTTAGCTTAAGACACAGATAGCTACTAACCCTCATCCCTAAGGTGGACTCGCAGGCTAGCTTCACGATTTCAGGACAAGGAGGCATGACTCAATCAAGGCACGACCAATAAGACACAAGGCTAACTGTGAACACGGTCTACAAATCAATGATACCAATATACGAACAGAATATGAAAGATACATATCAATAATATGAGAAAAACTGGATAATAAATAAAGACAGTGCATGTAAATAAAGCTGTATAGAAAGGCAAGGTATACTTGCCTTAGGTCCTGAGCTGTTGGCACGGGTCAAGTCCGTATCTCGGTCCAAATATCCTGTTTTTAGAGTTTATCTTGTCAATAAGTGAAAATACAACAATTGTACTAACTATTTGAGTATTAAGTCTCTAGGGTAACTCTAAGTTATCATGGTTTCCTTAGCTCTATAGACATCTAGGAAACACCATCCGTTCATACTTCTTATTACTTAGGCTATACCAGGATACATCAACATGTCACCCAGACAAGGCTAATGTGTTTCCTGCTGAAAAGTAGTGTCCTGTAGGCTTTCTATCACTGCCATCTACATCTATATGGCCTTGGTTCTGTTACCTGCCTCCTTAAAGGTATTGTTAGGACCAACACACAGGGGTCCAAGTCCTGCCCTGCTTACCAGATGTATCAGAGTTTCCTATGTATCTAACTAAGGGTTTCCTTGCATAATTCAGAGTCTACTCCTTAATAGCTAAGTGTTTGAGCATTTAGGAGTATTCCTAAATCCTGAAACCTATGCTTGCCTCCAACTCCCAATTCCTCATACATAACTAGTATATGAATCATGTTCTCTTAGTCTTAACATTTGATACCTATATGGGTATCCTCCTACCGTTTTCTTAATGCACTAATGCCTGAAACACAAGGTAGATCATCAGATCCTAATGCATTTAACTGATGCCTTTGTTTAAGAGGAGTAATACAACTAAGAAGGGATTAGTGTTTTCCTCTTTCATGTCTGTACCAGGAACCTGTGATAGTCTATGGGTCAGATGACTCAGTATATTGGTTAACAGTGATCTCTTGTTTATATATTTGCCTAAAGGGTAATATCACATCAAGTCTTATCAGATATTTGGATTTCTCACATAAGGTTATCCATTTGATACCAGGATGCCCAGTATCTGTCCTGTAGGTACCATTTTCCGACTCTAGAGTCTACACCCTACGGTCAGTACAGGTAAGGTGTACCTGTGAAGTCTTGGAACAATACAGTTGATGTGATTACAGGGCAATGCCTGGATAGGGACCTGACATTGGTAGAGTGGCCTAACCATTAAATAAAGATGGCTGAAACTTAAGAATATCAGTCAATAGTACCCTATACTCAAGAGCAGACACTCTCATGGCTGGGCACTAAAAGGAACCCGAGAATTGAACAAGATATAGGCTACTGGGTCAGACCAGAGGATTGCCCAATATACTAAAATAATATGGAATCGTCCCAAACTATCTGGTACTCCACTGTGCATGACCTATAAGCAGGGCAATATAACTAAACTGAGCATATTAATCAATGGGCAGGTTATTGATTAACACTAATTGGCATTCATCTATCAAAGGATCCCCCTGAAATCTGGATACACAACATGGGTATTGACAGTCATGACTTGTTATATCCATTTTCAGCTATAGTAAAAAAATAAACAAATCAATCATCTTGAGTAAAATAAACAAAGAGATCAGCCATATGGTCATTTTCCTACATACACAGACCTTGAATGACATTGTTATCCTGATCAATCTTTTCCAATGCAGGAATGCATACATGAAGCAGAGGGCTATATCAGTGTTTCCCTGTCATAGCTGTCACATTTATCTATAACCCTGAAATCCTGGTACTCTACATGGATATCCCTGTGACTACCCCACCTGGGTTACTGTACTCTGGTAGGGCAGGGCAGGCCCATAGGTTTAGCTTTGAAGCAAACCTGCTGTACGTAAATGTGTCTGTGTTTGGTTTTAACCAATGAAAAAAAATCCTGTAGAAATTGAGTATGACAAGGATGAGAACTTTGAATCAAATAAACAGCAAAGGCATTGATGTGAGGATGCTCCTGGAGTGCCATATGAAAAATACTCATAGGATCTAGAGGAGGTTAAAAATGTAATATAAAACCATCCATACTTCAAGGGTCAATTCAATTTATTACTTCTTATGCAATAGATACCAATAAAGTCTCGCTAACCTATCTACCCAGGATGATGTTCCTCCTATGTGGTTGTCCTATCCAGGATTGCTTTATATGGTTAAAACCCCTGTATTATCCCATGGTCTTCCACAACTTTACCTATGAATCAAACCTCTCCCTCACTATTGGATTATCCAGTATTATTCCCTGTCCAGTAGTCTTCTACTAGGATAACAATATCGATTATAGTCTCCTAGGCATTGTGTCGAGCACAAAGTATAATCAGATGTGCAAAAGGGTGTTTGGGAATACCTGTACTGCAGTAGTCAAGATAGGATGGTTCCTCAGTCCTCCCTTCTTGTTCTGCTCCTGGAATGAGGATCGAGAGATCTATTTAGGGTTTCTAAGAGGGTCGGCCACTCCTCTTAATAAATACTAGCATAGGATCAGAAGGAGGGGACATGGAGATTTGATTGCTCCTATCTAAATCTTGAGAGAAGGCTTAAATTTGAATTTGAATCGAATTCAAATACAGGGTTGAGTTATCTCGAGTTCGACTTGGATTTGAAAGCAGGGATCAGCTGTGGAGGGATATTTGAATGAGGATATTTGTATCTTGGTCCCTGCCAATTCCTCTATTACCAATTGGTCCCTGCTGGTATTAAAAGTAAACAACTAATATAAAGCATAAATTTTTATATGTGAGACAAATACTAAATAATAAATAAAAAAATATAGAAGAAAATTTGGTCAAGGGGTTGACAACTCTATCCTCCTTAAAAAAATTTAGTCCTCGAAATTTAAGGAGCTGCGGTCTACTAGAAAGAATAATTTAACAGTCTGCTATAGAATTTATTGTGAATCCTTGCAAGTCAAAACCAAATATAATGCTCCTCAATAATGCTACTACTATAATCTACTGAAAATTTCCGCCATTCGCTCCGTGTGGTGTCGTCGCCTCTTCCGTGATCATGGCAAAGGCTCGTCCTCCTCCTGCGGTTAGTAGTGGTGGGGCACTTGCGTTATTCTTCGGACAATTGCGAGACAAATGTTGGTTAGATCCACAAGTCCAACACAATCCTAATCTGCTGCGACAATTTTCTTGAGTGTGGCCTTTCTTCGAGCAATGCTGACAGATGGAAATGTCTTGGACTAGGCGTGGGGCTGCTTGTGGTTGCTGCTGATGCTGCTGCACTGGTGTCTTCCCTGAAAGGCTGGGATGTTTCGCCTGTGCTGCTTGGTCGCTGCCTCCTCCGAGTGCGTCTCGATTCTTCTTCGGCTTGTGACTCAGTTCTTCTTCTACAGCTTGGGCGACTTCTAGAATCTCCTCGTAAGTGGTAGCTCGACTGGTGGCGATGGCTAGACGAATCTCGTGAGACAGTCCTTTTCTGAATCGTCGTGCCTTATCTTCAGGGGTGCTGACCAAGTTCTCTGCGAAGCGGCTGAGGCAAGAAAACTCCGATGTGTACTTGTCGACGGTGTGGTTGCCCTGCTCTAAGTGCTCGAACTGACTCACCAACGCTTCTCGTGCTACGTATGGATAGAATTTCCTCTTGAACTGTCGCTTGAACTCCTCCCAAGTCACGTCTGGAGCTGAAAATCGAGGTTCGCCTTGGTACCACGTCCGTACGATATTGAAAAGCTGTCCACTGATCGACTCGATCTTCAGATCTTCTGGGACTCGGTCCATCTTAGACACCTCTCCACGTTCTCCAGCCTTTCATCAGCGTAGATGATCCCCTCTATCCCATGGAACGGCATGGGCCTGAAGTCCATGAAGTGCTTAGGATTCCCCGGACGCTGTCGCGGAGCATCTCGAATCTGAAGATCCTCTCTCAAAGTGTCACGAAACATGTTGGCCTGCTGCTGGATGATGCCGAGGAGTGTGACATTGTCCAGCGCTGGTGGCGGAGGCAGAACATGTGTTGGATACATCATCGAGGCTGGATACATCGTCGGCAGTGGGTGCATGGGAAAAGCTGGATACATCACTGGTGCAGGGTGCATGACTGGTACTGGATGTGGAACACGTACTGGATGCGGGGCTTGTGCTGGTGGTGGAACAGATACTGGTGGCAGATCGGGTGCTGGTGGTGGAGTCTGCGGAAGAAACTGTAGAGGTGGTAGAATATCGCCTCTGCGGAATCTCGAGAGTTGCGGTTGATTGTTCATATGAGTGAGCTGGCCTTCTTGTGTCGGTGGAGTCATGTACGTGAAAAAGCCTCCTGTAGCCGGTAGAGTATTCAGTGCAACATTGTTCCTGTCTTGAGAGTCCATCTTAACTGCTATTAAAGAAAACATTTTAGCCGTTAAAGAGATTTTCAAGCAAGATGCAAATCAAGGATTCAATAAAATCAAGAATTAGAGAACCGTAATGAGTCAAGACATGTGGATGAGATCCTAAGTGTCTAATCCTATTCGCAGGCTCACGACGGCACAGTGACGTAACCGAAGTTATTAACGTCGACCTGCATGGGCCACCAAAAAACTTGTCACGACCCGCACCCGCTTTTCGGATACGAAACGTGTCCAAGTCCAGCCTACGCCGTAGTGTCAGCGGTAGTATGCTGTCTATACTCAAGTCACGGCAATCTAGAGTCACGGGAAATCTATATCTCATCCACAAAATAATCAATCACAAACAAGATTCATGAATAAGAATAAAACTGGACAATACTGAATAAACTGAATATCAAGTATCAATGTCACGTCCGGTGGACACAAATCCACTACCAGTAGACGAAAAAAATAGAGAAATACATGAAATGAACCAACTGAGTACAACCTGCTAACCAAGTAACCACGACTGCAAAGTACCGCTATCTGAAGCTAACTCAAACCCTCTCGTCTGCTCCTGTCTCAAACTCGGCTAATCTGAAGCGATCATCAGGTCCTCAGAGGACTAGCAAGATACATAAAAATGAGCCTTTCTAACAGTTTATTATGCATGGAGAAAATACAGAATAAACAAGTAAAACTGAGCACTGAATAAAGCACGAAACTATACACTGTCTACACATAGATGAACTGCTGAACGAGGATGCGAGAACTCATGTCAAGATGTCAACGGATAACCAAATCGATACTCAAACCCTCGTCCCTGGCGTGGACTCGCAGGTTTGAACAACTACTAACCCTCGTCCCTAGTGCGGACTCGCAGGTTAGCATCACCCTCGCCCCTAGTATGGACTCGCAGGTGTAAACCATATACTACTAACCTTCGTCCCTATTGTGGACTCGCAGGTTAGCATCACCCTCGCCCATAGTGTGGGCTCGCAGGTGTGGACCAATAACTACTAACCCTCGTCCATAATATGGACTCGCAGGTTAGCTTAAGACACAGATAGCTACTAACCCTCGTCCCTAAGATGGACTCGCAGGCTAGCTTCACGATTTCAGGACAAGGAGGCACGACTCAATCAAGGTACGACCAAAAAGACACAAGGCTAACTATGAACACGGTCTACAAATCAATGGTACTAATATACGAACAGGATATGAAAGATACATATCAATAATATGAGAAAAACAAGATAATAAATAAAGACAGTGCATGTAAATAAAGCTGTGTAGAAAGGCAAGGTATACTTGCCTTAGGTCCAGAGCTGTTGGCACGGGTCAAGTCCGTATCTCGGTCCAAATATCCTGTTTTTAGAGTTTATCTTGTCAATAAGTAAAAATACAACAACTGTACTAACTATTTGAGTATTAAGTCTCTAGGGTAACTCTAAGTTATCATGGTTTCCTTAGCTCTATAGACATCTAGGAAACACCATCCTTTCATACTTCTTATTACTTAGGCTATACCAGGATACATCAACATGTCACCCAGACAAGGCCAATGTGTTTCCTGATGAAAAGTAGTGTCCTGTAGGCTTTTCTATCACTGTCATCTACATCTATATGGCCTTTGGTTTTGTTATCTGCCTCCTTAAAGGTATTGTTAGGACCAACACACAAGGGTCCAAGTCCTGCCCTGCTTACCAGATGTATCAGAGTTTCCTATGTATCAATCTAAGGGTTTCCTTGCACAATTCATAGTCTACTCCTTAATAGCTAAGTGTTTGAGCATTTAGTAGTATTCTCAAATCCTAAAACCTATGCTTGCCTCCAACTCCCAATTCCTCATACATAACAGGTGTATGAATCCTGTTCTCTTAGTCTTAACATTTGATACCTACATGGGTATCCTCCTACCGTTTCCTTAATGCACTAATGCCTGAAACACAAGGTAGATCATCAGATCCTAATGCATTTAACTGATGCCTTTGTTTAAGGGGAGTAATACAACTAAGAAGGGATTAGTGTTTTCATCTTTCATGTTTGTACCAGGAACATGTGATAGTCTATGGGTCAGATGACTCAGTATATTGGTTAACAGTGATCTCTTGTTTATATATTTGCCTAAAGGGTAATATCACATCAAGTCTTATCAGATATTAGGATTTCTCACAAAAGGTTATCCATCTGATACCAGGATCCCCAGTATCTGTCCTGTAGGTACCATTTTCCTACTCTAGAGTCTACACCCTACGGTCAGTACAGGTAAGGTGTACCTGTGAAGTCTTGGAACAATACAGTTGATGTGATTACTGGGCAATGCCTGGATAGGGACCTGACATTGATAGAGTGGCCTAACCATTCAATAAAGATGGCTGAAACTTAAGAATATCAGTCAGTAGTACCCTATACTCAAGAGCAGACACTCTTATGGCTAGGCACTAAAAGGAACCCGAGAATTGAACAAGATATAGGCTACTGGGTCAGACCAGAGGATTGCCCAATATACTAAAATAATGTGGAATCATCCTAAACTATCTGGTACTCCACTGTGCATGACCTATAAGCAGGGCAATATAACTAAACTGAGCATATTAATCAATGGGCAGGTTATTGATTAACACTAATTGGCATTCATCTATCAAAGGATCCCCCTGAAATCTGGATACACAACATGGGTATTGACAGTCATGACTTGTTATATCCATTTTCAGCTATAGTAAAAAAATAAACAAATCAATTATCTTGAATAAAATAAACAAAGAGATCAGCCATATGGTCATTTTCCCACATACACAGACCTTGAATGACATTGTTATCCTGATCAATCTTTTCCAATGCAGGAATGCATACATGAAGCAGAGGGCTATATCAGTATTTCCCTGTCATAGCTGTCACATTTATCTATAACCCTGAAATCCTGGTACTCTACATGGATATCCCTGTGACTTACCCCACCTGGGTCACTGTACTCTGGTAGGGCAGGACAGGCCCATAGTTTAGCTTTGAAGCAAACCTGCTATAGGTAAATGTGTCTGTGTTTGGTTTTAACCAATAAAGAAAAGCCTGTAGAAATTGAGTATAACAAGGATGAGAATTTTGAATCAAATAAACAACAAAGGCATTGATGTGAGGATGCTGCTGGAGTGCCATATGAAAAATACCCATAGGATCTAGAGGAGGTTAAAATGTAATATAAAACCATCCATACTTCAAGGGTCAATTCAATTTATTACTGCTTATGCAATAGATACCAATAAAGCCTCACTAACCTATCTACCCAGGATGATGCTCCTCCTGTGTGGTTGTCCTATCCAGGATTGCTTTATATGGTTAAAACACCTGTGTTATCCCATGGTCTTCCACATCTTTACCTATGAATCAAACCTCTCCCTCACTATTGGATTATCTAGTATTATTCCCTCTCCAGTAGTCTTCTACTAGGATAACAATATCGATTATAGTCTCCTAGGCATTGTGTCGAGCATAAAGTATAATCAGATGTGCAAAAGGGTGTTTGGGAATACCTGTACTGCAGTAGTCAAGATGGGATGGTTCCTCAGTCCTCCCTTCTTGTTCTGCTCCTGGGATGATGATCGAGAGATCTATTTAGGGTTTCTAAGAGGGTCGGCCACTCCTCTTAATAAATACTAGCGTAGGATCAGAAGGAGGGGACAGGGCGATTTGATTGCTCCTATCTAAATCTTGAGAGAAGGCTTAAATTTGAATTTGAATCGAATTTAAATACAGGGTTGAGTTATCTCGAGTTCAACTTGGATTTGAAAGCAGGGTTCAGCTGTGGAAGGATATTTGAATGAGGATATTTGTATGTTGGTCCCTGCCAATTCCTCTATTACCAATTGGTCCCTGCTTGTATTAAAAGTAAACAACTAATATAAAGCATAAATTTTTATATGTGAGACAAATACTAAATAATAAATAAAAAAATATAGGAGAAAATTTGGTCAAGAGGTTGAAACTTGTACACATTATCAAATTCAGGTGGACATAGAGACTACTATCTCCCTATTCCCGATCTTTCCGGAGCAAAGGCAAGTACATTCTATGGTCTTGTGCATTTCATTATATCATGTGCTTCCTTGATTGACACACTGTGACACGACATGTATTTCTAGTGCTCATGTTCCTTGTTCTTATTACTTGTACCTGGGGTGGGGAAATATACTATTTATGTGACCAAACCCAATAAACAACTCATGTGTGTTTAGCTTAGACCTCACATTGTGCACGCGGGTCCTAAGCCGTACCATTCATGTGCTTTCATGTGCTTACCCCTAGCCGGTCACATACTTAGTTATATTTCAAATATTGTACACACATGTTCAGGAGATATACCTTGTACTTATTTCCTGTGATTCCTGAGATACCATGTTCTTTTATGTTCTTATATTTCATGTTCTTTCATGTTCTTACATTTCATGTTCTTTCATGTACTTTACACACCATGTTCTTTCTTGTGCTTTACATACCATGTTCCCTTGTACTTTCATATCATGATGTCTTGTTCATTACCTAGAATTGTACTTTGCTCCGCTCCTGACTGGATAAGTTACAGGTATACTTGCAGGATATCATTCTACCTTATGGGCCAGAGCCCGGGATCTTAGCTGAGTAGGATGGTCATGACTTAGCTTGAGGTTTCAGGTTTAGACTGTTAGCTTTACTCTTAGATATTGTTTTAGAATTCATAGTACATTTCACTCTTGATGACTCGTGCATTTATATACATAGAATTGTGGATTATGGTGATCATTCTGGAATACGTTTTTAGATGTTGTGATTATATACATTTATGATTATCTGGTTAGACTTCTCTAGTTTGGTACAGCTTACTTCGTCGTGTCTAACGACGAAGGCTCGGCGTGTCTGACTCGTGTCCGATTATTCGGGAGCGGGTCGTGACATCTACTGTTGTTTTCTGCGAAAAACAGATCCTGTGGGAAGGTTGGCTTAAATGCTTTAATGAGTTCACAGGCAGATTGAATGCCTGATGTGCTTTACAGGAAGCACGATAGAACAGCACTACAAGGAGTGAAACTCCATGCTACTGTGGGGTGACTCCACCATAAGGTTCCCAGGCATGGGATAATGCCTCGGCCTTGCTAGCCAAGTCACAGCGGCGTAGCACCGCAAATAAGCAGTTAGCCTAATGTTGTATGTTAAAATAAAGAGAGAGGTAGTCAGCACTACAAAGAGGAGGAGTTCCTCATGTTACAGTGGTACGACACCACGATGAGGTACCCGGTTAGGGATAAAGCCTCGGCCTTGCAAGCCATGTCGTTGTGGCGTAACACCGCAAAGGAGCCTAAGGCTTCATGCTGGGTAGTTTGGCACTACAAAGAGGCGGTTGCCTCATGCTACAGTAGTATGACACTACGATGAGGTTCCCGGTACGGGGTAAGGCCTCGACTTTAAGCCATGTCATAGCGGCGTAGCACCGCAAGGGAAGCACAAAGCGCTTCATGCCATGTCTCTTTATAATGAACTCACCTATAGTGTATGGACAAAGAGATATCAGGCCGTCTCTTCAGGATAAACTTGTAGACGCCCAAAATTATACACTGAAACCAGGCTGGCACAGGACCTTTAATTTGTAGCCAGAAGCACATGTAACTACATTATGTGAGTGGGAAGAATTTCAGCTATGATGCAGAATTCAAGGCTTAGTCCATTCTTGTATTATAGTCTGTTGTTTGACCCATGCGGGAAGAGTCAAGTTGTCAGCGATATCTCTCCTAATGCATGATGGACAGTTACTGTGGGGAACACTTATACCAACATATATAGAGATATGTGGGGGATTGTTGGAGTTTTTGGCCTTTCTTTAGTAATTTTAGTCCCACATCGGCTAGGCCGAAAGAGTTGTATCTTTATATATTAGCTATGCTAGTTTAGAGATGCACATGTGGTGTGGAGGTGCACATGGGTGTGCAATGTGGGGTTATTTTTCTAAAGGGAAAAAAGGCTAAATCAACAATTAAAAGCTTCTAGATTTTTGCTCTTGGAGAAATTCATTTTCATGGGAGCTAAGCCCCGTAGGGGCTTAGCGACTCGGACTCGGACTCGGACTCGGGCTCATGGGCTCATGAGGCATAATGTGGCATTTTGTTGGCGCACTATGCACTTAGCACGTCAGCCACGTCGCTAGGCACATAGTGCGCTTAAGTTGCGCGAGCAACTTGCGCTGCCACGTTGTACAAGCCCAGTTGCGCTGCCCAGGTGCGCACCCAGGTTGCGTCCAGGTTGTGCTTGGTTGCACGGGTGCACTGGGATGCTCGGGTTGCACGGGTGCGCGGGCGCGCTGGTTGCGCCGCGTGCGCCGCGTGCGCAATGCGTGCAGTGCGCGCAGTGTGCGCAGCTCAGTGCGCACTCTGTCGTGCGGAGTGCAAGGAGCGCAGGGTACGCGCAGTTGGCACAACTTGCAGCAGAACGTGCGTTTGCACGTTCTGGACGGTTGCTACATGTTCGGGGTGGTTTTTACCATGTCCCTAACTTTGTGGCAACCGAGCAGTTGCTGCAGGGCCTATATAAGGCATCCTCTCTCTCACAAGGCCACAGATATACAAGTAATAGAAGGCACCACAGAAAGTTTACGAAGTGTTTTTTAATACAAGTAAACAGAGCATTCAGAAGTGTTCTTTAACACAGTTCTGATCGGAATATACTTGCGAATTTCAGCAGCTTTCAAGAGAAAGGAAAGACGCCGCACCAGCATTGCTTTTGCACGGGAGTTCATGTCAATCCGAGGAGTCAGAAGAGCAGGAGTGTTCCAAGTTCTCCGACGAACTTGCTGGTTCCTGGAAGCTGTTCGTGTAGGACGAATAAAGCTTTGAGCAACGGTGATTATTCACCCCAGCAGGAGTTCTTCCTTCTTTCGCCAGTCACCTTCTTCATTGCTGCCAGTAATTCTGATTATACCTTCTTTTTAGAGGTACTATGATCGATTGCTGTTGATTACGAAATCTTTTTAGATTCTCGTAATTCAGGATCACCTTCCTTGAAGTGTTGATTTGAAACATTGTCTTTATAATCGTTTCATATTCTCAAGTTTTTCCATCGAAAATTGTGCCCCGGATATAACAAGTATATCATGTGTGAGTCAGAATGCTAATATATTTTTGAGGAGGAGAGATAAGTCCTTCCCCTCTTGTTGAAGAGTAGTAGATTGAACTCTCAGTCAATTTCGTACCCCTCCTCTTGTGGAAGAGTAGTAGATTGAATTCAAAGTTAATTCAACAATTGTGGAAGAGGGGTAGATTGAATCCAAAGTTAATACAACAAAAATATTCATCAACGAGTACAACAATGTATAGTTTGCAAAACTATTTGCTTCTATTACTTATTCCAGAACCAATACCAATACAACTCAAACGAAAACTACAGCAACACTATGCTGCAATGCTACCGACGACAACTTAAAGTTGTAGAGTAACAATTATTTATATTCAATAATGTTAAAGCTCTTCTAGAATTTGCATGCGGGAAGCGGTGTTCCGCACAAGCATTTGTTGTGCTCGAAAAGGTATGCTCCAAACGGTCCGAAGTTGCCTCCACTTGGTATCTTTCCGCACAGCTTGTTGTAGCTCACATTAATCAATCGGACGTCCACCTCTATGATTTGGTTGGATATGCTCCCATAAATCTGATTGTGGCTGAGATCCACATTTAACGGGTTCACCGACGGATATTCCACGGGACTGAGATCGAAGAAAAGCTTGTTCCCAGCCAACGTGATCTGGGAAAGAGGCTTAGACTTGCCGAACAGAAACGAAGCATCGCCGGTGAGCTGGTTATCGTGCAAGTCTATGCTGTAGAATCCAACGTCGCCAAAGGAACGGGGGATCTCGCCGGTCAGCTTGTTATTTCCGACGTCGAAGGAGGGGAGCATGTCCTTCTGATTTTGCTGAATAGGGAAGGTGGTATGCTCCCGGAGAGCTTATTTCCGTACAGATTGATGGAGTTAAGGTTAGGGAGGCTGCCGAGAGAAGAAGGGATGGCGCCTACGAATTTGCTGTTCCCTAGAGTTAGTTGCTCGAGGGCCGTCAGCGAGGAGAGAAAGGACGGACCGGGCCGGAGAGGTTGGTGCTATAGACGATCTGTCACTGTCGATGAAGGAAAAAAAAAAAAAAACGAACATCAAGCTTTAAGGATGCCACTTTTAGAATTTGTCTCGGATCTCAAAATATGAAGTCCGACACTGGAGTTTCCTTGGTTGACATTGGACTTGATTTTCAGTGAGTTGTTCTTTTTGGATTATCCGCATCAAATATCGTACAATCCTTTCAACAAAAGAAATGGACATTAAACATCAACAAAGAAGAAAAAAAAAAAAAAAAAAAAACAAATGGCCACCGAGTTCAACAGCTTGCTAAATATTATTTTCTTCATTTCTTGATTTTGAATCAAGTAAAACAACTCCAACAAAAATAGAAAAAACAACAACATTACACTGCACTTCATTGCTACTGACTGCAACTTAAAATCACAGAACAATACTTGGTAATAATCAATACAGGTCCTCTTCTCTTTCATTTTCATTTGCATGCAGGCAGCGGTGTCCCACACAAGCACTTGTTCTGTTCGAAGGACTGTGTTCCAAACTGTCCAAAGTTGCCTCCACTTGGTATCTTCCCGCACAGCTTGTTATAGCTCACATCAAATAATCCGAGGTTCGGCACCTCTGTGATTTGGTTAGATATTGTCCCATAAATCTGATTATGGCTGATATCAACATATCCGAGATTCAGTACTGGATATTCCACATGACTCAGATCGAAAGAGAGCTGGTTCCCTGCCAATGTGATCTGTGCAAGAGGCTTAGACTTGCCGAAGAGAAACGAAGCATCGCCGGTGAGCTGGTTGTTGTGAAAATCTATGTTATAGAATCCAACGTTGCCGAATGAACGAGGGATCTCGCCGGTCAATTTATTGCCTCCTACGAAGAAAGTGGGGAGCTTGTCCTTAGTTTTGGCGAATAGTGAAGGTGGGATGGCCCCATGGAGCTGATTTCCAGACAGATCGATATAGTTGAGGTTAGGGAGGTTGCCGAGGGAGGAAGGGATGGTGCCTACGAGCATGTTGTTTGCCAGAGTGATTTGTTCGAGGGCAAGCAATGCAGAGAGAAAGGAAGGGACCGGGCCGGAGACTTTGGTGCTGTAGATAATCAACGTCTTGAGATTTTTGAGCTTCGACAGCTGGGGCGGGATGGTTCCGACTAGGCTAGAGAGGGAACTGAATGTGATGCTTTCGAGGGCCGTGAGGCCTCCAATCGATGTGGGGATGGAGCCGTTGAGACCGACGGATGGATTCTCCACTTGATTTCCGAAGAAGGAGAGAGAAGTGACACGGCCGGTGGAGCTGTCGCATGCAACATTGTCCCAGGAGCAGCAGTCTTTGGAGGTGGTCCAAGTTGGGAAGGGAGTCGAAGGGAAGGAATTCTTGAAGACGAGGAGGGCCTTCAGGTCAATGTTGTTGCATGCAGAGGAGAAGGAGGAGGAAGAGAGTGTGAGGAAGAGAATCAGGGTGGCTAGAGTGAAGAAAGAAGTCATTTTGAAGGTGAAGATCTATGATTTGGAAGCGGCAGCGAAGTAATGATCGAGTGAGTGAGTAATAATGCCTTTAATTGCTTCCTTCCCTTTTATAGGGAGTGGAAATTGGGACACTTTTCAAACGAGTCTAGTCGAAGTTGACGGCTTACCATTTCTTATTTGGACTGAGCACATGTTGATGCAGCTTTGACTGGCGGCCGGAAATGTTTCTTAGCGTTAGTTAGGGCATATGGTCCATATGCATCCCCTTTCAAGGTTGGCTGGCTGGCTGCCTGGCTGGAGTCGAGCCATAGTTGAGAATCCATGTGCCTCCCTCCGTGTCTCTTTCCAAACATCAAACTATAGCAGTAAGGCTCATGCTGCTACAATATCGACAACAATTGTATTTACTTTACTACATCATCTTTGTATTTTTTCTTTATGCAAATGGGAGAGCAACTGTTAATGAGAGAGCAACTAATTAACAGAGTAGACTTCAATTTTACAAGAGTTCAGGCAAGGAGATTAATCTTAATTCGTGCAAACTTGTTTGTCGTGGAGATTTGGATTTGGGTTTGAAAGATAAGAATAAGAAAAAGAGGAGGGGGGAATAATTTATTACTGATTGATGGGAAAATGAAATACAATCCAAACTTCTTACCTCCTCTATCCAAACTTCTTACATCCTCCAGCTACATGCTAACTTGGACCGGAATTGCTTGAATTCCCACTTTGAACGTTCTGCCATTTTCCGCCAAAAAACCCACTAAAATTTAGATCATGGAGGCCTGGTCTTTTTGGTGCACTTAACACATGTAGAATATCCGGTGGGCGTCTTTTTGTTTTTGCTTCAACACTCTTCCTCAAGCAAGACATGGAGAAAATGTTGGTCAAGCAAGCTTGTCCCGTAGTCCTTGAAATATGGGCTTGTAAACGTCTTTGTGAACACATATGCGAGTTGTTGAGCAGACGAAAGGTAGACAAGAAATTTTTTCTTGGAGTCAAGTTTCTATAAAAAGAAATGATGATCAATCTCTATGTTCTTGGTTCGACCATGTTGAACCGCTTTATTACAATATTTATAGCTGTTCTGTTATCACTATAAAGTTGAACAAGAAGTTCAAACTCCATTTCTAGTTCTTGAAGAAGTCTTCCAAGCCAAACTCCTTATCCAATTTCTTGAGGTAAAACTATGTACTCCACATTTATACTGGATCTCGAAACCACCGACTATATTTTACTTCTCCAAATTACTAAATTTTCTCCAACGTAGGAACAATTATTAACATATCGTTGATCTCTGATCATCAACAAATCTTGACTAATTAGCATATGTAAAAACTATTTTCGTAGATGAACTTTTCGCTTGAACAAGGTCCCTCTTATTTGAGAAGTATTCAAGTAACATAGGATTCGCTCCACAACAAAAGGTGTACCGTCCGAGGAGAATGCATAAACTAACTCACAACACAAATTGCATATGCAATATTTGGACGAGTAATTGACCCATAATGAAGTTTTTCAACCAATCTATATATGATATTGGCGGACATCTTCTAACGTTTTCACCCCTATGGAACTAAGATGATGATTTGGATCAATAGGTAACTCAATCGGTCTTGAACCCATTTTGTCGGGTTCCTTCAGCAAATCAAATTGTTTGTTGTAGAAATTTGGATTAGGGTTTGAGAAATATGAGGAAGAAAAAGAGGGGAGAAAATATTATTATTGATTGTCGGGAAAATAAAATACGATCCAAACTTCTTACATCCTCTAGCTGCTAACTTGGATCGGAATTCTTGAGTTTCTAGTTTGAGTGTTTAGAACTTGGAGTTCTGGGCTTTTGGTGCACTTGACACCGATAGGATATCCGGTGGTCATCTGTTGTTTTTGTTTCTCCAACGCTCTCCCTCAAGCAAGACATGGAGAAAATGTTGCTTATGCAAGCTTGTCCCATAGTCCTTGAAATATGGGCCTTATAAATGCCTTTGTGAACAATATTGCAGCTATAGAGCAGACAAAATGTAGACAAGAAAAACTTCCTTGATATTAAGTTTCTATCGGAAGAAATGATGATCAATCTCTATGTTCTTGGTTCGACCATGCTGAACTTGCATATTACAATACTCATAGCATGCTCGATTATCACTATAAAGTCAAACAAGAAGTTCAAACTTTATTTCCAGTTCTTGAGTTAGTCTTCGGGCCAAACTTTTCTCTAATTCTTTGAGCTAAAGTTATGTACTCTACTTTTACGCTGGATCCCGAAAGCATTGACTATTGTACGTTACAATAGAAGAGGAGTCAAAGAAAACTTAAGATCTGCAAGGTATACAAAACAAAATATCCAATTCAGAATTATTACTAAAATCTAAAATAAGTACGAGATCAAATTAAAGTACAATAAAGCTTCTACTAACAAAGCTCGGAGGTAGTCAGTGTTAGAGTTAAGCCTGTTACATACACGTCGAGTGCATGGAAGAAGAATCAGCAAGATGGTTGAAGAGGTGGTTGTTTCGGGTTTGAATAAATCATAGTCTTTAGGAAAGTTATTTGATCTACTCTTTCACTTTGTTGTCATGGAACTAAAATATGGTTACGTGTGCTACTTTTATGCTTTTTTGTTAAAGTTGTAAATGGCTATTAAGGCCAAGTTGGTGTTGAACAAATAACAGAGATCTTTCAGATCAAGAATAAATTATTCCACTTGTTACTCCATTTGTCTTTCAGTCAGCTAGATTGATGGTATTGGAGGAGCCTCAGTACCATCAACCTTCATCCGCTCCTTGTTGTAGAGCACAAACTGAGAAGTACTCAAGTCCATCTGCTCACTGTGAACTCTATCCAGAAACTTCATCCTCTCTTCCCTAGACTTAATATGCGACCAGGAGTCCACTTCCTTGGTGTACCAGAGATGCAGCAGATGGGGGTCAGGGAGGAGTTCCTTCCTTGCAAGTAATGCATGTCGTGGAAAACAAGAAGAAACAAAATACAGAAATTCAGCAAAAGTTGTAGAATAACATCTTAGAATATAAACTAGTCCATGATTCCAAGTAGATACTAATAAAATCTTTTGAAGAAAGAATTAAAAAGAAATTATCGTCCATTTATGTGAATCAAGTTTGTGGTCTGCCCTTCAATGATTGTAATTGCACTTAGGCACTGTTCATATCAACACATATTCTTCTATCACTACAAGAAAAATGAAGAAACTTAAAGAAGTCATCATTTTTGATTCTGCGCATGGTTCCATGACCTAAAAACATCAAGAAAAGAAGTAAAGCATTAGAAATATGCTCTAATTTTTGATGTTTCAAATTTTTTATATCAATAATATAAAAAAATAAGTAAAACAAGGTAAACATTCATCAAAGTTAGTAGGAGACAAATACAATCCATGTAATAGCAGTTTACCTTCAAGTTATGCATACATCATTATGCTATGCTTGAGTCTATTGAAACGATCTATCACTAAACTATGTTTGACTTAAGTTTTACATACTTAGTTTCCTTGAAAGAGGTACCAACCTAGGCCACTCCCAAACTGAAATTGTTGGTCTCCATTCTAAAACATAATGGGTTGCCTTCTACGTTGCAATGTTGCATGTAGAATACATTCATCTCGACTCAGCTTAATAGATTTCTCTATATGTAGCAATATTGCATGTACAACAACTTGGACTCGGTTTCAAGCTCGGAGTCAAAGCTCAGTATCAGCTCAATAATTTATAATTCGAGCTGGGCTCGATAATTTCTTTAATATCTTACTAGAACTTGTGTTCAACTTGATAACTTCAGGATATAAATGACCAGAGCTTAAGTATGCCAACCTCGGCTCAAGCTCGATTGCAGTTAGGTGTTGAACCAACAGACATGGATTAATTACACAGACCAAGGAAGTCCATATATCATAGTGTACACAAGCCAATATTGCACCAACATCAAGTAAATAACATTTTATAAGACCTAAAAAACTGTAGAGCATATATAAGAAAATTCAAATATATAACCGATCTACATACCTAAACCTGAGAATCTTGTTGACAACAATTGTAGTTCTAGAGTTCAAGCTGAAACCATCCAGATGGCAACTCAATCCTAACATTCTAGTTGACTGCAAGAAAACAATTGTAGTCACAAAAGGATCCAGTCATAATACCTATCAAGTATATGAAGTTACATCACATGTACAAATTCTTGTTGCAATGTTACCCAAAATCACATGACTAATATAATAAATAGCAGTTACATCACATGTAAGTTATATGAAGTTACAACATGTCAGGATAAGCCAAGTATCAGACCAGCATATAATACCTATCAAGTAGGGGTTGTAAATTACAAGAGAAACATCCGGCTATTGGCTCATACACAATCCCCTGCAGAATTATCAACTTCAACATCGACTTCAACATTTTGGTGGTTCACGAGCAAGCCATGAGCTGCCGCGGATTCAATTCCTCCATCATAGTAGGCCTGACCTTGAGGTTTTGTTTGGTTGCTAAGAAAATGAGGGTCAAGGAAAGAGGAAATGAAACTTAGAATCCTATGAAAATTAACCCATTTCTAGGAGAACATGTCCACTCTTCCTTCCCTAGTTTACCACCAAACCAAACACACACTCGAGGAAAGAGGAAACGAAACTTAGAATCCTATGAAAATGAAAAACTCAATTGCCTAAACGATCATTATGATAGGCTCGATGCAATCTAAAATCGTGCTAGCTCTATTCTAGACACTCATGCAGCTGAAAGAGAACTGATTTGGTGAGATGGTAAGACGACCCATAGAGAGTCAAAGGCACTATGAGAGAATTTGATTATTCATACATGGATTTGGTGGTCAATGTGACTCCATTCATCATGAACAAGTAAGATTGAATGAAT
This sequence comes from Iris pallida, assembly GCA_029216955.1. Lineage (NCBI taxonomy): Eukaryota > Viridiplantae > Streptophyta > Magnoliopsida > Asparagales > Iridaceae > Iris > Iris pallida. The sequence continues at coordinate 9,129,347 of JANAVB010002600.1, read as the reverse complement.
TGATAGTTCAAATGGAGTAATCTAGGAATGTCAATTTTTCTGAACCAGATGGGGACCCGATTTTCTTTCGACCGGAATAGATTTTGGATTTAAAAATGGGGGCAAGGGCGGAAATGGAGATTTAAAAAAATTCTTCGATTGGGTTTGGGGACGAGTACGGATATAGTACTTGCCACCCTGATAAATTTCCAACGACGATTACTTATACCCATATATGATACAAATTGGTATGAGTTAGACACTAATATACCTTTTGATGAAAAATAGGTTTTATTAATCTATCTTTTAAGTTTTTTGGAATGAAAACAGTTCTTTTTTAAGCTTATACTGTACAGGAAAAATTGTTAACGGAGAAAGGGACGAGGACGGAGAAACCCATAGACCCTAAAAGTGCTAATGGGACGAGAGGGTGGGGGACAGGGACGAAGAGTGCATTGTTTAACGAAAATGGAGATGTGATAAAAATAAAACCAGCCCAGGAACGGGGACAGAGACTGAAATGGGGGTATGGTCCCCCGTCCCTACCCACCCGTTGCCATCTCTAGAGGAAGCAAAGGAGTTTGACGAGGGATTAGTAACAACATCACGAGGACTTGCCATATGGAACCATCAATCTACACCCAAAGTGCATAGGCATAAACATTAGTTGGTGTTTTTGCCTGTAGACTAGAAAAAATAGTCCCACATCGGCTACACCAAATGGTAAGTATCTCAATATAATGCATTGCTTATGTTGAGGTGTGCACATGAGGTATGATAGGGCACAAGTGTGTGCCATGTGGGAGTATTTTCCTTGAAGGAAAAAAATTAATTCCAACAAGGATGCAAGTTGATTTTTGTTGTGCGGACTCGGACTTGGACACGGACTCCAGGATGTCTCGTGCATGCACGGAAGTGTTCGGGGGGTACGCGTGGACTGGAACACTTCTATGATGATTGTGGGATAATCTAAAATATCAAACTCTATTTTTTAGTATTGGTATTTTAGTCCCACATCGGATAGGAGAAGAGGTGAAGTCTCACTCCACTCTATAAATAAAGCCTATTGGCCTCTTTTGAAAGATGCACCAAAGAAGAGAGTTAAGGGAGTCCGTAAAGTTCAAGAAGCTCGTTCAAGTCTCAAAAATTGACTGACGAGCATTCCAGAAGTTCTCTAAGAACTTGCTGGTTCCTGGAAGCGGATCGTATATAGGCGAATCTTACTTTGAGCAACGGTGATCTGATCACCCCAACAAAGCTGCCTTTTACTTTTTTCTTTCCTTCTCTTCTTCTCTGATCTAATCAGAAACCTCTTGTGTACTTTCATCGCTGCTGCTGCTAGCAACTCAATTTGTACCTTCCTAAAAGAAGCTCTACATTCGTTTGTTGTTGTAACAAAATCTCTTTAGATTTTTGTTACCCAGAATCCTCCAAGGATCTCTGTAGTACACCTTCTTTGAAGTGTTGCTACGAAACGTTGTTGCTATTTTGACAACTATTTCGATTCTCTGTTTTCCATCGAAAATTATGCCTCGGGAATAACAATTTCAAAACAAGATTTATATTCGATAGAAAACAACCGTGTAAACCTTCTCGATACAAGTTTTAACAAACTTGAGAAGTTTGACGGGGAGCATTACAACGTCTGGAAGAGAAAGGTCAGCATTAATCTTCAACTCGTGAGCGTTGACTTCATGTTGACAGATCCTAAGCCTTTAAGTCCAGAAGGTGAAAAAGCTCGAAGGGTCGCTGAGGCCACTGCTCTGCAATCCAAGTGGAGTAGAGATAACAATATTTGTAAGTTGCTTATCTTAAACTCTATGGAAGACTCTCTGGCAGAGTCATATTTCAAGAAGGTGAAGGCCAAAGAGATCTAGGATTCTTTGGATAAGCTATATAAAGATGATGAGAACAGGTCCAAAATCTTTTTCGTCGAGAAGTACCACAAGTGGCTCTTCGAAGAAGATATGGCGATGCTACCTCAAGTGAATGAATTCCTAAAGTTGTGCCAGAAGTTGGATGACGAGAAGATGCCCCTCATCGACAATTTATCGTTGGAGGGATAGTCTCGAAACTTTCTGCTGGTTGGAACAACTTCTATGCTAGAATGAATCGAAAAAAGCTGTACATTAGCTTGGAAGATCTTCTACAAGAGATCCACGTTGAGGGTGGAATGCGATCTCAACAGAAGATGGACTCTGTGTCCAAATAACTGGCTAAGGCCAACTTGGTATAGACAAAAGAGTTCAAGGGGAAGCAGGTGGCTTCTCATCACAAGAAGAAGGACTCTACTAATCTGAAGGTGAAGGGTCCTTCGTTAAAGCAACAGAAGTCTAAGTCCCACGTGACTTTCTTCAACTGCGGCAAGAAGGGCCACTACAAGAGTGAATGCAAATCCAAGCCTAAACCAAAATAATAGGTATGGCTAAACTTCGTTATTTTGATTACTTAACTTGGTTGCTATTGTAAGGACGAGCCGTGTTATGACGGAGGTCTCGATGGCGAACATTTACCTAGCAGAATATCTGAAGATAGAGATAGTGGTTATGAACCACCGACAAGGACATTGGAATGCGTGTTACACGTACCAGAGATTTTTGAAGATTCGATCTCAGGAAGTTTGTTATCTGATACAGACTTAAAAGATGGACATTTGTACTAGCCAGATGGTAATTTCTTTGCGAGGGACATGCTTTAAAAAGATATTCGGTACTGAAGGGATGTTCGAACTTCTGCTGATGGCAATAAAGTTACTTCATTGAATGGAACTAAGAGTTGTTCTATATAGAAGCAGACTCAAGATGTCATACCAGGGCCTTATCTTCAGAATGTGGGGATAAGGAGGTGGAAGAATTTAAGGTCTGTACAGATACAAGAAGATCAGGAAGCTGCTCAGACGATTGAACTAAAGTACTGATCATCTGAAGTTAGTACACTCAAATATCTGTGACTTTATCAATTCAACACAGAGGCCGGTTCGAAGTGTTTCTCGAAGTGCATGTTCGCATGACTTCTCAAGTTGAAGGATGCAACATTCGAGTAGTTCAGGGACTTTAGGGATGAAGCTGAACATTAAACCAGAAGTGATCGAGGTAGAGTGTATAGGTCTCATGAATTCGCATCGTTCTGCAGAGAACATGGAATTGTTAATGAGACGACTGCTCCATACTTTTCTCAATCAAATGGTGTTGTAGAAAGGAAGAACATAATATTAACAGAGATAATGAACTCAATACTGTTGATTGCGGGTCTTCCAAATTGCTTCTGGGGCAAAACAGTACTTACGGCTACTCTCATTCTGAATAGAGTACCGTATACAACTTCGGATATAACTCCTCATGAACTCTGGTTCAAAGTCAGACCTAATATAAATGTCATTCGAGAGTGGGGGTGTCTGGCTTATGTCAAGCTCCCAGATCTGAAGATTCAGAAGCTGGGAACAAGGACTACGAAGACGATCTTCTTGGGGTATGCCGAGAAGAGTGGTGCTCAGAGATTTCTTGATATTGAGTTAAATCATATCATTGAATCTCGTGGTGCAGAATATTTTGAAGATAAATTTGTAAGGCACAAGAATATTTTCTTACGGATATACCGGAGAACAATGAGGGTGCGCAAGAAACTAAAGTTTTCAATAAAGAAGTAGTCCAAGAAGATGTTGTTGTTGAAACAACGATTGAACCAGAACTCATTGAGCCGTCAGCGAAGCGTGTGAGGAGGCTGAAGGACCAGAAATAACTTTGTCACCTATCATATGTAAGCAGATCCACTTATCTATGATGAGGCGATGAAGACTAGAGATGAAGTTTTCTGGAAGGAGGCGATTGTCAATGAAATTGATTCCATCACCTCAAATAACACTTGGTATTGGTTGATCTTTCTGAAGAGACGAAATCTATCGGATGCAAATGGATCTTCAAAAAGAAGATGAAAGCAGACAGAACTATTGACAAGTTCAAGGCTAGGTTGGTAGCCGAGGGATTTTCTCAGAAGCAAGTCATTGACTACTTTGACACGTATGCTCTAGTAGCATGGATGACCACCATCAAAATGTTGATTGCTCTCGCAGTAATACATAAGATGGTAATACATCAGATGGATGTGAAAATGGCGTTCCTAAATGACGAGCTGATCGAAGAGATTTACATACAACAGCCAGAGAGATTTGTCGTAAAGGGTCTTAAAGACAAAGTCTACAAGTTGGTGAAATTCTTGTACGGTCTTAAACATGTTTCCAAGATGTGGCATGAGAAATTTGACAAGGTTATAAGGTCAAATGACTACATGGTCAGCGAGACGGACAAGTGTGTTTACACGAAGTTCGCTGATGGAAGAGGTGTGATCGTTTGTCTGTACGTAGACGACATGCTGATCTTAGATACGGATATAGGCTGTGTCATAGAGACAAATAAGTTCATCTCGAGCAAGTTCAGTACGAAGGACTTGGGGAAAGAAGATATGATTTTAGGGATCAAGATCATCTGGACAGACACTGGACTAGCGATGTCACAGTCTCATTATGGTGAAAAGATGATCACTCATTACAGGTATCAGTATCTTCTAGGGATCGATACGCCGTACAGTTGTGATCTGAAGCTGAAGTCTAATTCAGGGTCAGGAAAAACGTCAGGCAGCTGGAGTACGCAAGCGTAATCAAAAGTTTGATGTATACTACTACTGCCATAAGGCCTGACATAGCTTTCGTCGTGAAAATGCTGAGTCATTTTACGAGCAACCCAGACATTGAGCACTGGAAAGCTGTGAAATGGGTTATGGGATATCTCAAGAAGACTCAGACATTTGTACTGTACTACAGAGGAGATCCGTCGGTAGTGGAAGGCTTCTGTGATGCCAGCTGGTGCTCAAAAGTGGAGAGCGAGAGGTCCACAGGTGGATACATTTTCATAATAGGTGGAGCTGCTATATCGTGGAAATCGAAGAAGCAGAATATGCTCTCGCGGTCATCCATGGAATCTGAGTTCTTTATACTTGATACCACAGCAGAGGAAACAGAATGGCTTCGGGAACTCACGTATGATCTTCCAGTGGTTGGGGCATAAATACCGGCGATACCGATATACTGTGACAACCAGGCCACTGCAACGGTGGCATCAAATGAGCTCTTCAATGGAAAGAAGTGGACTGTGCGGTTGAAGCATAGAACATTACACGATCTCATCAAGAGCAGTGTTATTGTAGTGGTTGATGTTCGGAGTCAGGACAACCTGGCAGATCCATTCACCAAAGGCCTTAAGCGCCAGCTAGTCGATGACACAGCTTGTAAAATAGACTTGAAGGCATTCTGATATTGTGTTATTATATTCCTACCATAAAGTTTTATGCTATTAGTTCAAAGAGAAATATACTAGGCATCTAGCTTTTGGTTCAAGGGAGGACTATTAACCGAAAGAATATCAGGTACAGTGGACAATCCTTTGGTATACTGCGGGGTCACGGACCTAGAACCACCGTTAGTGGGCGGTCCTCTGGATATTGCACGGTCACGTACCCAGAACCACTGTTAGTGGACAATCCCTTGTGATATTGCAGGATTTCAGACCCAGAACTACTGTGAGTAGGCAATCCTTTGGGACCTTGCGGGGTTGTAAACCCAGAACCACCGTTGTCTACTATTTGTTCATTGTAGAGATCAAAGTCCTGTGAGAGGATGGCTTAAATGCCTTAATGAGTTCTCAGGCAGAGTGAATACCTGGAGTGCTTTACAGGAAGCACGGTAGCGCATCACTACAAGGAGTGAAACTCTATGCTACTGTGGGGTGACTCCACCATGAGGTTCCCGGTTAGGGGTAATGTCTCGGCTTTGTGAGCCAAGTCACCGCGGAGTAGCACCGCAAATAGGCAGGTAGCTTAATGCTGTATGATAAAATTAAAGAGGGGTAGCCAGTACTACAAAGGGGAGGTGTTCTTCATGTTATAATGGCACGACACCACGATGAGGTACCCGGAGATGGGTAAAGTCTCGGCCTTATAAGCCATGTCGTTGCGGCGTAACACTGCAAATGAGCCTAAGGTTTTATGCTGGGTGGTATGATACTACAAAGAGGATGTGACTTCCTGCTACAGTAGTATGACACTACGATGAGGTTCCCGGTAGGGGTAATGCCACGGCCTTAGGCCATATCATAGCGGTGTAGCACCGCAAGGGAAGCGCAATGCTTTATGTCATGTCTCTTTGATAAAGAACTCACCTATAGTGTATGGACAGAGATATCAGGCCGTCTCTTGAGGGTAAACTTGTAAACGCCCAAAATTATACCCTGAAACTAGGCTGGTAGAAGGTCTTTAAGGGGCAGCCGAAAGTACAATTGATGTCATTATGGGAGTGGATAAAATTACAGTTATGGTGCAGAATTCAAGGCTTAGTCCATTCGTGTATCATGCTGTTATTTAACCTATGCGGAAAGATTCATGACGTAGCGACATCTCTCCTAATGCATGATGGACGGTCACTGTGGGGAACGCTCAACCTATATATTGTGATATGTGGGAGATTGTTGGTATTTTTGCCTTTAGACTAGAAAAGATAGTCCCACATTGGCTACACCAAATGGTAAGTATCTCAATATAATGCATTGTTTGTGTTGAGGTGTGCACATGAGGTATGGTAGGACATAAGTGTGCGCCATGTGGGAGTATTTTTCTAGAAGGAAAAAGGATTAATTCCAACAAGGATACAAGTTGATTTTTGTTGTAGGGACTCGAACTCGGACACGGACTCCAGGATGTCTCGTGCATGCACGGGAGTGTTAGGGGGGTAGTCGTGGACAGACACACTTCTACGCTGATTGTGGGATGATCTAAAATATCAAACTCTATTTTTGTGTATTGGTATTTTAGTCCCACATCGGATAGGAGAAGAGGTGAAGTCTCACTCCACTGTATAAATAGAGCCCCTTGGCCTCCTTTGAAAGATGCACCAAAGAAGAGAGTTAAGGGAGTCCGTAAAGTTCAGGAAGTCCGTTCAAGTCTCAAAAATTGACTGACGAGCATTCCAAAAGTTCTCTAAGAACTTGCTGGGTCCTAAAAGTGGATCGTATATAGACGAATCTTGCTTTGAGCAACGGTGATCTGATCACCCCAGCAAAGCTGCCTTTTTCTTTCTTCTTTCCTGATCTAATCAGAAATCTCTTGTGGGCTTTCGTCGCTGCTGCTGCTAGCAACTCGATTTGTACCTTCCTAAAAGAAGTTCTACATTCGTTTGTTGTTGTAACGAAATCTCTTTAGATTTTTGTTCCCCAGAATCTTCCAAGGATCTCTGTATTGCACCTTCTTTGAAGTGTTGCTACGAAACGTTGTTGCTATTTTGACAACTATTTCGATTCTCTGTTTTCCATCAAAAATTATGCCTCGGAAATTACAACATTATACAATTAGATAAGAGCCAATCTTCTACAATTTTCTACCAATGAGCTACACATCTAATGGAAAAAAGGTATAAAATCATTTTTGTTTATCAAGACTTTATGAGGAGGAGATTGGACTTGGGAAGGTCTTCTATGTCGTTGTGGACAACAAAGCTGTTGGAGTGATGACGATTTGCAAGAAAGCGAGCTCTGAACTCTTATAGAGCAACTAGATATAAGGACAAGACTCGTCGAACATTGCTACAAATCGAAACGATATCAAGACACATCTGAAATCAAAATAAGAGGCTAGGATTTACTTGGTGGATATCAAGGGAAGAACTTAGTATCGAATTAAACTCAGAGTATCATGGAGATGATGTTCTCTCTTTGATTATATAATATGTTGGGTAAATGAGTTTAAAGACTTTATATTCAAGTAATTGAGACATAAGAAGATATGTCGTAATAAAGTAGATATTTACACATTAAATTTAGAGCAACATAATGAGATATAGTTGTTTAGAAGATCTACTGTATTAACAGACATCAAGATTTTAATATTTGGACCGATTTTGCAAAGTAGTGACAATTCCGATCGATGGCTATCCACATCCAACAAGAATATCAATGTTTGAGTAAGAATGCTAATATAGATATTATGAAGAGGGGACAAAAGTCCTTTTTTCTCTTGTGGAAGAGTAGTAGATTGAACTCAAAGTCAATTTCATACTCTTCCACTTAAAAAAATTCAACAAAAGAAATCATCAACGAGTACAACAATTTACCAATTGCTCTCTTATTGCAATGCTACCGACATCAACTTAAAATTGTAGAATAACAATTAATTTATATTCGATAATGTTAAAGCTCTTCTCTCATTTGCATGCGGGAAGCGGTGTTCCGCACAAGCATTTGTTGTGCTCGAAAAGGTATGCTCCAAACGGTTCGAAGTTGCCTCCATTTGGTATCTTTCCGCACAGCTTGTTGTAACTCAGTCTAATTTCATGGAAAAAATGCCCAATCAAACACAGCCTAGCTAATTTCATCTTTGAAAGAAGAAATTTTTTTTATACGAACATCAAGCTTCAAAGGCACTATTTTTAAAATGTGTCTCACGTCTCAAAATATGAAGTCCGGGACTGGACTTTCCTTGGTTGACATTGGACTTGATTTTCAATGAGCTGTTCTTTTTGGATTATCCGGATCAAATATCGTACAATCCTTTCAACAAAAGAAATGGACATTAAACATCAATGAAGAATAAAAAAAGAAAACAAATGGCCACCTTGTTCAACATCTTGCTAAATATTATTTGCTTCATTTCTTGATTTTGAATCAAAAAAAATCAAGTAAAACAACTCCAACAAAAATAGAAAAAAAAAAGTTTTGTCTATATTATCAACATCACTGTTTGGCTCTGACATTCGGCTTATCGCTTCTTCTGCTAAATGAGAAGACTGGCAAGGATATCCGTCTTCCTTCTGCGGAGAGAAGAAAACAGAAACTCAACAATTTGAATTGCAAACCAAAATGATTCAAACTGATGCAAATAGAGAACAGAGAATAATAATTTACAAAGAAACAAATGAAGATAGAATTTGCATTATTGATCAGTCAAAAAAGAAATAATAAAATTTTAATTTTCATATAGGTTAATTGCAAGGACCTCTAGTGAACACATGTAGGATTTCCATGTTGGAATCTCAGAAAGAAGAAAAAATAAAGTAAAAGTTGGCGACACTAGTGAGCCTCAACCAAAATCTCATTTACCATACAAAAAGGTAATTTAGGATTGGAACATTGGCAACACATAAAGCTATGTACAATGATGAAATGATGAATGATTATAAGTTATTTACTCCAAATCTGAACAGTTTGCACATACCTGCTTCTTGTTGTAAGAACATCTAAGTTTGCTATGTTGTTTTGATTGCTTCTTGCTGCAAGGAATTTACCTTTGTAATCTTTGGCTACGGCTGATGTTGCAAAGTTTGTTATAGAATTAACGCCATCCACATTACTCTTTATAGAAAGTCTTAGGGAAGACATTTATCAATAATAGATTAGAAAGTAGACATTTATCAATAATAGATTGGAAAGTAGAGATTTAAGATTTGGATTTAAGGAGACAATGGCCCAGGTATTTGTCATCTATGTTCATAGGTTGAATTTGCAACATATGAGTAGTAGAATCATTGAGATTATGGTTTGATATTCCTTGGCAATGACACATTTTATGGGACACTCTCCTGGAACACAAGGTTTTTCTATCATGTTCGACACCAAATGAAGCTAAGGTTGAAACATAACTTAATCCAAACTAGCCTGAAAATGTTTTTGAAGTATTTTGATAATTCTTAAAGTGCGATCATTGTGGTGTCGAAGATCGTATCCCCTGCAAGTTTGGAGCGAGGAACACATTGGTAACTTGGATGAATCAAACTAACATCTACTAACAAACATATGCAACCTGGATGATTCATAATTCTGTCCAACTAACCCATGCCAAACTGTACCTACAACCAGGGCATAGAAGTGTATGTGCGTATGCACATACAACTACATCATCATGAAATAGACTATGTTCTTATCATTCATCAAACTCAAATTTATGAGAGGAAGAACTAGCAAATTTGTAATTGAAGTTGGTAAGTTTATTTCCTTCCCTCTTCAGTAAAGAGTTCATCAATAGCAAAGCATTCAACTTCGTAACAAAAAAAAGAGAAACTTGAATCTTTTGTGCAATAAAAAGAAGAAAAAAATGTGATAACTTTTTGATGCCAAAAATGAAACATAAAAGATTGGATAACCACCAGCAAGTTCAATCCCAGCACATTCTCTACCAATAACCTGCTCATGAAATTTGTGGCATGAACTATTATTGCCTTCTCATTAATTTCTTAATACCTTGATTCCACAACACCAGACGACAATTTGATAACAAAGACTTAAGAGCAACTTCGCATTGATGTTAATTCTCATCAATTATAGATTTTTTACCCAATTATCCACAAAATGGCTGAAACTTTGCAAATACCACAAATTTAATTGTTAATTCTCATATCAACCAAAATTCAGCTTTTTTGGAAACCTAAATATTGAAGAAGAAAAAATTGACCGGGACTGGAGAAAAATTAAATAGAGCCAAGATCAAAACAGAAACCTAAATGCAGCAAAACCTTGTATATGAACAAAACCACGCCGAGAGAGAAAGAGTCCATTCTGCGCAGGTGCTCGACCCATTCTCCATTGATCTGATCTTTGAGAGATTTCACTGAGGAGGAGTGAAATTGAACATTCCAGCAGCTTCCGTTCCAAATTATATGCATAGAAGAATGAAATCAACAAAAAAATTCGGATGAATGGAGTAAACCCTCTTCCCTCCTCTCCGAAAATGAAGTCGGGGCTAGGGTTAGGGTTTGTGGGAGGGGGCATTGGGGCTAAGGTTAGGGTTTGTAGGAGGTTGAAAGAAGGAGGAGAAGGAGAAGATTAGAGTTTAGGAAAATTTTAGGGTTCAGGGAGATGGAAATGAGCAAGAAACTGAAAGGGCTTTGGAAAATTTTAGGGTTCAGGGAGAGGAGGTAAGAGGGGGAGGAGGGAAGCTCTGAAAAAAGATCGGGTGTGAAGGATTTTGTTGGAAGTTTATTAATTACATGTTTGCCACCGCTGTAAAATATTAATAACTCTTTATTTTATAAACGTTATAAAAAGCTCAGAATTAGCCCAAACCGTCATAGAAAAAAAGGTATTTCGAACTTTGATAACGCTTAGGTATCAGGCGTCATCAATACGTCTTATCGAGCGTTATTAATAGACCTTTTTGTTGTAGTGCCTCCTTTGAAAGATACACCAAAGAAGAAAGTTAAAGGAGTCCGTAAAGTTCAGGAAGTCCGTTCAAGTCTCAAAAATTGACTGGCGAGCATTCCAGAAGTTCTCTAAGAACTTGCTGGTCCCTGGAAGTAGATCGTATATAGGCGAATCTTGCTTTGAGCAACGGTGATCTGATCACCCCAACAAAGCTGCCTTTTTCTTTCTTCTTTCTTTCTCTTCTTTCCTGATCTAATCAGAAATCTCTTGTGGGCTTTCGTCGCTGCTGCTGCTAGCAACTCGATTTGTACCTTCCTAAAAGAAGCTCTACATTTGTTTGCTGTTATAACGAAATCTATTTAGATTTTCATTACCCATAATCCTCCAAGCTTCTCTGTAGTGCACCTTCTTTGAAGTATTGCTACGAAACGTTGTTGCTATTTTGACAACTGTTTCGATTCTCTGTTTTCTATCGAAAATTATGCCTCGGGAATAACAGCATTATACAATTAGATAAGAGCCAATCTACTACAATTTTCTACCAATGAGCTACACATCTAATGTGAAAAAAAGGTATAAAATCATTTTTGTTTATCAAGACTTTATGAGGAGGAGATTGGACTTGGAAAGGTCTTCTATGTCGTTATGGACAACAAAGTTGTTGGCGTGATGACGATTTGCAAGAAATCAAGCTCTGAACTCTCATAGAGCAACTAGATATGCGGACAAGACTCATCTAACATTGCTACAAATCAAAACGAGATCAAGACACATCTGAAATCAAAATAAGAGGCTAGGATTTACTTGGTGGATATCAAGGAAAGAAGAGATTACAACTTAGTATCGAATTAAACTCAGAGTATCATGGAGATGATGTTCTCTCTTTGATTATGTAATATGTTGGGTAAAAGAGTTTAAAGACTTTATATTCAAGTAATTGAGACATAAGAAGATATGTCATAAGAAAGTAGATATCTTCACTTAAAATTAGAGCAACATAATGAGATATAGTTGTTCAGAAGATCCACTGTATTAACAGACATCAAGATTTTAATATTTGGACCGATTTTGCAAAGTAGTGACAATTCCGATCGATGGCTATCCATATCCAACAAGAATATCAATGTTTGAGTTAGAATGCTAATATAGATATTATGAAGAGGGGACAAAAGTCCTTTTTTTCCCTTGTGGAAGAGTAGTAGATTGAACTCAAAAGTCAATTTCATATTCTTTCACTTAAAAAAATTCAACAAAAGAAATCATCAACGAGTACAACAGTTTACCAATTGCTCTCTTATTGCAATGCTACCGACATCAACTTAAAATTGCAGAATAACAATTATTTTATATTCGATAATGTTAAAGCTCTTCTCTCATTTGTATGCGGGAAGCGGTGTTCCGCACAAGCATTTGTTGTGCTCGAAAAGGCATGCTCCAAACGGTCCGAAGTTGCCTCCACTTGGTATCTTTTCGCACAGCTTGTTGTAACTCACATTAATCAATCGGAGGTCCACCTCTATGATTTGGTTGGATATGCTCCCATAAATCACATTTAACGGTCAGTAGCTAGCACCCTGTCGATGACACCGTCAGTAGCTAGCACCCTGAAAAAGAAAGCAGCAAGCAATGTCCTCGACTGTCGACTCACCATTACCCTGTCGAGGCTGCAGCTGCACCATCGACGACCCCGATCCTCTACTCGACTGCCTTAACTTGCTCTCGACTGACTGACTAATACAATAAATAGCAGTTACATCACATGTAAGTTATATGAAGTTACAACATGTCAGGATAAGCCAAGTATCAGACCAGCATATAATACCTATCAAGTAGGGGTTGTAAATTACAAGAGAAACATCCGGCTATTGGCTCATACACAATCCCCTGCAGAATTATCAACTTCAACATCGACTTCAACATTTTGGTGGTTCACGAGCAAGCCATGAGCTACCGCGAATTCGATTCCTCCAGCATAGTAGGCCTGACCTTGAGGTTTTGTTTGGTTGCTAAGAAAATGAGGGTCAAGGAAAGAGGAAATGAAACTTAGAATCCTATGAAAATTAACCCATTTCTAGGAGAACATGTCCACTCTTCCTTCCCCTGTTTACCACCAAACCAAACACACACTCGAGGAAATAGGAAACAAAACTTAGAATCCTATGAAAATGAAAAACTCAATTGCCTAAACGATCATTATGATAGGCTCGATGCAATCTATAATCGTGAGTAGCTCTATTCTAGACACACATGCAGCTGAAAGAGAACTAATTTGGTGAGATGGTAAGACGACCCATAGAGAGTCAAAGGCACTATGAGAGAATTTGATTATTCATACTTGGTGGTCAATGTGACTCCATTCATCATGAACAAGTGAGATTGAATGAATTGATAGTTCAAATGGAGTAAGCTAGGGATGTCAATTTTTCTGAACCAGATGGGGACCCGATTTTTTTTCGACCGGGATAGATTTTGGATTTAAAAATGGGGGCGAGGGCGGGAATGGAGATTTAAAAAAATTCTTCAATTGAGTTTGGGGACGAGTACGGATATAGTACTTGCCACCCCGATAAATTTCCAACGTCGTTTACTTATACCCATATTTGATACAAATTGGTATAAGTTAGACGCTAATATACCTTTTGATGAAAAATAGGTTTTATTAATCTATCTTTCAAGTTTTTTGGAATGAAAATAGTTCTTTTTTAAGCTTATACTGTACAGGAAAAATTGTTAACGGAGAAAGGGACGAGGACGGAGAAACCCATAGACCCTAAAAGTGCTAATGGGACGAGAGGGTGGGGGACAGGGACGGAGAGTGCATTGTTTAACAAAAATGGAGATGTGATAAAAATAAAACCAGCCCAGGAACGGGGACGGAGACTGAAATGGAGGTATGGTCCCCCGTCCCGACCCACCCGTTGCCATCCCCAGAGGAAGCAAAGGAGTTTGACGAGGGATTAGTAACAACATCACGAGGACTTGCCATATGGAACCATCAATCTACACCCAAAGTGCATAGGCATAAACATTAGTTGGTGTTTTTGCCTTTAGACTAGGAAAAATAGTCCCATATCGGCTACACCAAATGGTAAGTATCTCAATATAATGCATTGCTTATGTTGAGGTGTGCACATAAGGTATGGTAGGGCACAAGTGTGTGCCATGTGGGAGTATTTTCCTAGAAGGAAAAAGAATTAATTCCAATAAGGATGCAAGTTAATTTTTGTTGTGCGGACTCGGACTTGGACACGGACTCTAGGATATCTCGTGCATGCACGGAAGTGTTCGGGGGGTACGCATGGACTAGCACACTTCTATGCTGATTGTGGGATGATCTACAATATCAAACTCTATTTTTTAGTATTGGTATTTTAGTCACACATCGGATAGGAGAAGAGGTGAAGTCTCACTCCACTCTATAAATAGAGCCCATTGGCCTCTTTTGAAAGATGCACCAAAGAAGAGGGTTAAGGGAGTCTGTAAAGTTCATGAAGCTCGTTCAAGTCTCAAAAATTGACTGACGAGCATTCCAGAAGTTCTCTAAGAACTTGCTGGTTCCTGGAAGCGGATCGTATATAGGCGAGTCTTACTTTGAGCAACGGTGATCTGATCACCCCAGCAAAGCTGTCTTTCTCTTTCTTCTTTCCTTCTCTTCTTCTCTGATCTAATCAGAAACCTCTTGTGGACTTTCGTCGCTGCTGCTGCTAGCAACTCTATTTGTACCTTCCTAAAAGAAGCTCTACATTTATTTGCTGTTGTAACAAAATCTCTTTAGATTTTTGTTACCCAGAATCCTCCAAGGATCTCTGTAGTGCACCTTCTTTGAATTGTTGCTAGGAAACGTAGTTGCTATTTTGACAACTATTTCGATTCTCTATTTTCCATCGAAAATTATGCCTCGGGAATAACAATTTCAAAATAAGATTTATATTCAATAGAAAACAACCATGCAAACCTTCTCGACACAAGTTTTAACAAACCTGAGAAGTTTGACGGGGAGCATTACAACATCTGGAAGAGAAAGGCCAGCATTAATCTTCAACTCGTGAGCGTTGACTTCATGTTGACAGATCCTGAGCCTTTAAGTCCAGAAGGTGAAAATGCTCGAAGGGTCGCTGAGGCCACTGCTCTGCAATCCAAGTGGAGGAGAGATAACAATATTTGTAAGTTGCTTATCTTAAACTCTATGGAAGACTCTCTAGCAGAGTTATATTTCAAGAAGGTGAAGGCCAAAGAGATCTAGGATTCTTTGGATAAGCTATATAAAGATGATGAGAACAGGTCCAAAATCTTCATCGTCGAGAAGTACCACAAGTGGCTCTTCGAAGACGATATGGCAATGCTACCTCAAGTGAATGAATTCCTAAAGTTGTGCCAGAAGTTGGATGACGAGAAGATGCCCCTCATCGACAAGTTTGTCGTTGGAAGGATAGTCTCGAAACTTCCTGCTGGTTGGAAGAAATTCTATACTAGAATGCATCGAAAAAAGCTGTACATTAGCTTGGAAGATCTTCTACAAGAGATCCACATTGAGGACGAAATGCAATCTCAACAGAAGATGGACTCTCTGTTCAAATAACTGGCTAAGGCTAACTTGGTATAGACAAAAGGGTTCAAGGGGAAGCAGGTGGCTTCTCATCACAAGAAGAAGGACTCTACTAATCTGAAAGTGAAGGGTCCTTCGTTAAAGCAACAGAAGTCCAAGTCCCACGTGACTTTCTTCAACTGTGGCAAGAAGGGCCACTACAAGAGTGAATACAAATCCAAGCCCAAACCAAAATAGTAGGTATGGCTAAACTTGGTTATTTTGATTACTTAACTTGGTTGCTATTGTAAGGATGAGCCGTGTTATGACGGAGGTCTCGATAGCGAACATTTACCTAGCAGAATATCTGAAGATCAAGATAGTGGTTATGAACCACCGACAAGGACATTGGAACGTGTTACACGTACCAGAGATTTTCGAAGATTCGATCTCAGAAAGTTTGTTATCTGATACAGACTTGAAAGATGGACATTTATGATAGCCAGATGGTAATTTCTTTGCGAGGAACATGCTTTGAAAAGATATTCGGTACTGAAGGGATGTTCGAACTTCTGCTGATGGTAATAAAGTTACTTTGTTGAATAGACTAAGAGTTGTTCTATATAGAAGCAGACTTAAGATGTCCTACCAAGGCCTTATCTTCAGAATGTGGGGATAATGAGGTAGAAGAATTTAAGGTCTGTACAGATACAAGAAGATCAGAAAGCTGCTCAGACGATTGAACTAAAGTACTGATCATATGAAGTTAGTACACTCAGATATCTGTGACTTTATCAATTCTCCACAGAGGCTGGTTCGAAGTGTTTCTAGAAGTGCATGTTCGTATGACTTCTTAAGTTGAAGGACGCAACATTCGAGTAGTTCAGGGACTTCAGGGATGAAGCTGAACATTAAACCAGAAGTGATCGAGGTGGAGTGTATAGGTCTCATGAATTTGCATCGTTCTGCAGAGAACATGGAATTGTTAATGAGACGACTGCTTCGTAATTCCCTCAATCAAATGATGTTGAAGAAAGGAAGAACAGAATGTTAACTGAGATAATGAACCCAATGTTATTGACTGCGGGTCTTCCAAATTGCTTCTGGGGCGAAGCAGTACTTACGGCTACTTTCATTTTGAATAGAGTACCTTATACAACTTCGGATACAACTCCTCATGAACTCTGGTTCAAAGTCAGACCTAACATAAATGTCATTCGAGTGTGGGGTGTCTAGCTTATGTCAAGATCCCAGATTTGAAGATTCAGAAGCTGGGAACAAGGACTACGAAGACGATCTTCTTGGGGTATACCGAGAAGAGTGATGCTCAGAGATTTCTTGATATTGAGTTAAATCATATCCTTGTATCTCGTGATGCAGAATATTTTAAAGATAAATTTGTAAGGCACAAGAATATTTTTTTGCGGATATACCGGAGAACAATGAGGGTGCGCAAGAAACTAAAGTTTTCAATAAAGTAGTAGTCCAAGAAGATGTTGTTGTTGAAATAATGATTGAACCAGAACTCGTTGAGCCGTCAGCGAAGCGTGTGAGGAGGCTGAAGGACCAGAAATAACTTTGTCACCTATCATGTGTGGTGATGAAGACCAGAGATGAAGTTTTCTAGAAGGAGGCGATTGACAATGAAATTGATTTCATCACCTCAAATAACACTTGGTGTTGGTTGATCTTCCTGAAGAGACGAAATCAATCGGATGCAAATAGATCTTCAAGAAGAAGATGAAAGCAGACGGAACTATTGACAAGTTCAAGGCTAGGTTGGTTGCCAAGGAATTTTCTCAGAAGCAAGGGATTGACTACTTTGACACGTATGCTCTAGTAGCCCGGATGACCACCATCAAAATATTGATTGCTCTCACAGCAATACATAAGATGGTAATACATCAGATGGATGTGAAAATGGCATTCCTAAATGACGAGCTGATCGAAGAGATTTACATGCAACAGCCAGAGAGATTTGTCGTAAAGGGTCTTGAAGACAAAGTCTACAAGTTGGTGAAATCCTTGTACGGTCTTAAACAGGCTTCTAGGATTTGGCATGAGAAATTTGACAAGGTTATAAGGTCAAATGGCTACATGGTCAGCGAGACGGACAAGTATGTTTATACGAAGTTCACTGATAGAAGAGGTGTGATCGTTTGTCTATACATAGACAATATGTTGATCCTAGATACGGATATAGGCTGTGTCACAGAGAAAAGAAGTTCATTTCGAGCAAGTTCAGAATGAAGGACTTGAGGGAAGCAGACATAATCTTAGGGATCAAGATCATCTAGACAGACACTGGACCAGCGATATCACAGTCTCATTATGTTGAAAAGATGATCACTCATTACGGGTATCAGTATCTTCCCGGGATCGATACGCCATACAGTTGTGATCTGAAGCTGAAGTCTAATTCAGGGTCGAGAAAAGCGTCAGGCAGCTGGAGTACACAAGCATAATCAAAAGTTAGATGTATACTACTGCCACAAGGCCTGACATAGCTTCCGTCGTGGCAATGCTGAGTCGTTTCACGAGCAACCCAGACATTGAGCACTGGAAAGCTGTGAAATGGGTTATGATATATCTCAAGAAGACTCAGACATATGCACTGCACTACAGAGGAGATCCGCCGGTAGTGGAAGGCTTCAGTAATGCCAGCTGGTGCTCAGAAGTGGAGAGCGAGAGGTCCACAGGTTGATACATTTTCACAATAGGTGGAGCTGCTATATCGTGAAAATCGAAGAAGCAGACTATGCTCTCGCGATCATCCATAGAATCTGAGTTCTTTGCACTTGATACCGCAGTGTAGGAAATAGAATAGTTTCGGAAGCTCATGTATGATCTTCCAGTGGTTGGAGAACAAATACCGGCGATACCGATATAATGCGACAACCAGGCCACTGCGGCGGTGGTATCAAATGAGCTCTTCAACGGAAAAAGGTGGACTGTGCGGTTGAAGCACAGGACAGTACACGACCTCATCAAGAGGAGTGTTATTGCAGTGATTGATGTTCGGAGTCAGGAGAGCTTGGCAGATCCGTTCACCAAAGGCCTTAAGCGTCAGCTAGTCGATGACAGCTTGTAAAATAGACTTGAAGGCATTCTGATATTGTGTTATTACATTCCTACCATAAAGTTTTATGCTATTAGTTCAAAGATAAATCTACTAGGCATCTAGCTTTTGGTTCAAGGGAGGACTATTAACCGAAAGAATATCAGGTGCAGTGGGCAATGTAACTCCACTTCCCGATTTTTCCTATAAAATAAAATTTTTGATTTTAATAAAAGTAATTGATTTATTTGGGTTAATTTTTATTTTAATTAATAATATGATGATGGATATTTTAGAAGGAAATAAATTGGGAACAATTTTCAAAATTTAAAAAGTTGTTACAACCAATTTTGTGGTCCCCTCACCCTTGTTTTAAATAATAATAATTATATAAGTTCTAACTGTTTTTTTTAACTATCAATATAATATTCTAAAAGGAGGAGGGGTTTTCTGTGAAATTCCTGAGCAGAGGGACCTAAGAAAAAGTCTAGTTGAACGGAGGGAGTTTCCTGCAAATAGTGTAATTCTTTTCTTTAAAATCAGCCGATGGAGAGAGAAACTTCATTCTCTCCATCATGTTTATTTTTTTGGCTCTGAGAGTTCTCTGCTCTCATCTCCCCTTCCGAACGACTCCGTCGACGGCGACGAAGGCTGACGGCGACAGCGCGATTCTTCTCCAACGGCCACCACTTCCGACGTCAGCAGTGGAGTCTTTTCCTTACGGCGGCTGGATGATCTCGATGACGACAATTGCACGGATCGACAGCAACACGAGCTCCACCGCAACAGTGGCGACGAATTCCTCCGCTGATCTATGAGATTTGCTCGAGCGAGTCCAGAATCAATCGATCGGTGAGTTGTCGAGCCAAGACGATCTTGATCTAAATTTTCTTCGTTCCTTTTTGTAAATTCTTGAATTAAATCAAATCAGGATTGATCGTTCAGGTAAATCGACTCTGAGACCAATTTATCGATGAGCTCGATCTAGGTAAGCTATTTTGATTTCCTGTATTATATTTCGCTAGATTGTTGGATTTGTTTGAGTTTTCTAGTGATCGACTGTGGAACTCTTTTCCTAGAATCAATCGATCGATCTCGAAATTTTTTGATTAGATGTTGATCTAGTTTCGATCAGTAGGATCTTGAGATTAAATTTCTATAAATCTCTGTTTCAAAGAAACAGAGGAGATGCAGGAATTTAACATTTGTTTTTTGATCAAAAATTGTTTGGTGTAATATCCAAACCAGGGATCGTTTAACTTCGGAAGACGCAGGGACCATTTTGGACACGAGAAGAAGTGTCCGACGCATTAGAGCGAGTCCTCATTCTTTTAGTAAATTTTCTTCAGGTAATTTTCTATATTTCATTACTATGGACGTCTGCTACAATTTTTATTGTATGTGTGTGTCCAAGAATTGTAGTGTCCGCGTATGCGTGGCCGTCTGTGTTCGTGTCCAACCAATCTATATGACTGTTCGTGTCTGTGAGGCTGACTGGGTCGAGTTGCTGCTGCGAGTCAAATTGGAGCTCTTGATTGTTGGGTGCCGAGTCTATTAGCTGGCTGGATCGAGAGTGTAGCAGAATTCGCTTCGCGCAGTTGTGTCCAAGCCATTCTTGCGTGTCCAGTTCGTGCTCGACTTGATGCTCGTGTCCGAGTGTTGGGAGGTTGGTTCGCAGTTTAGATATAGGTACGGTTGTATTTGGGAAGTAGTCGTTAAGCTACAGTAATTCAAATCTAATGAACTATGTACATTCATTATAGTGTAAGAAAGTGATGGGTATTGGTTCAAATTGAGATTGTTTGAAATGTAATAACTATAGTCATTTATAGTAAAATATTGATTATAGAATGAAAGGGAATTTTAGATGGATTGTGTTGTGAGATGTTTCCAGGTGTTGATTCAAACTTGAGAAAGGTATGCCAAGCTAAGCATGGGTTTCACTGAGCTGAGCCAGGTCTATGGAAATGAGTAAAGGGTTGATATAGGGATAGCATATTCAGAGGTATAAGGCATCTGTACCCTGCTGATACATGTGAAAGTAGGGGTAACAGGTCAATTTCTAAGGCCATTTTGGTATTAGAACAGGGGTACTAGAAATGAAGTTTCCTATATTATGCATCAACCTTTAATTTGAGTTCATATGTATTACTCTAGCACTTATCAACCACTCTATATTAGTTTTACCTTATGAGTAAACTGTATGAGTATTAAAAACAAGTATCTTGAGTCCTGATTTCTAAACAGTTGGGAACTTGATTTTTAGAAGTTTGTTTAGATGCAGGGTTAATGGGTTAGCTATAAGTAATTGACTATGTTTAGTCCACTATAGGAATTTATGGTTGTATGGTAATCTGATGCCGACTATTTTATAGAGTTCCTTTGTCAACTATACCTACTCTTAGAGTGTTAGCCAGGTAATTTGTGAAAGCTTGTGTGTCTGAGTTTTTGAAGTTCTTTGCTTTTGGCTAAAAGGATTCTTAAAATATTACTTTCATAAACAAGTACATAATCTAAGGTTAAAGATAAGTTGCCTAATATGGTTAAGTTGAGTATAGATATGGAATTATTGTTGTGTCATAAATTAGGAAGATCTCTTTGATATATATTGGTAAGCTTATTACTAACAGAGTAGACTAAGACATAGGGATAGTTGAATCAATTGATAGTTAGAATACTTAGCTATTGATTATTGGAAATTAACCAACTTGTACACATCATTATTAAATACAGGAGGACATCTAGATCCGATCTTTACCCGTACTTTCTATGGAACAAGGCAAGTACATTCTATGGTCTTGTGTATTTGACTATATCCTGTGCTTTCTTGATTGACACGCTGCAACACGACATGTATTTTCTGGTGCTCATGTTCCTTGTTCTTATTACTTGTACCTGGGGTGGGGAAATATACTATTTATGTGACCAAACCCAATGAACAACTCAGGTGTGTTTAGCTTAGACCTCGCATCGTGCACGCGGGTCCTAAGCCGTACCATTCATGTGCTTTCATGTGCTTACCCCTAGCCGGTCACATACTTAGTTATATTTTAAATATTGTACACACAAGTTCAGGAGATATATCATTTACTTAGTTCCTGTGATTCCTGAGATACCATGTTCTTTTATGTTCTTACATTTCATGTTCTTTCATGTTCTTTCATGTTCTTACATTTCATATTCTTTCATATACTTTGCATACCATGTTCTTTCATGTACTTATTCACCATGTTCTTTTCTGTACTTTTCATATTCCCTTGTACTTTCATATCATGATGTCTTGTTCATTACCTAGAATTATACTTTGCTCCGCTCCTGATTGGATAAGTTGCAGGTATACTTGCAGGATTTATCTTTCTACCTTATGGGCCCGAGCCCGGGGTCTTAGCTGAGCAGGATGGTCATAACTTAGCTTGAGGTTTCAGGTTTAGACTGTTAGCTTTACTCTTAGACATTGTCTTTAGAATTCATGTACATTTTATTCTTGATGACTCATACATTTATATACATAGAATTGTGGATTATGGTGATCATTCTGGGATACGTTTTAGATGCTGTGATTGTATACTTTCATGTTTATCTGTTAGATTTCCCTAGATTGGTACAACTTACTTTGTTGTGTCCAACGACAAAGGCTGGGCATGTCCGACTCGTGTCCGATTATTCGGGAGCGGGTCCTGACATGTTTTTAGTGGTGGCCCATGTAGGTCTATCCTAATGGTACCTAGGTCATAGCGTACTATTGGGGGACTTGATTAACTAGGGAAACTTGATCACAGCATAGGAAAATCGGAAAATAAGGGTATATCAGGTATATCAGGTATATTGATATTCTATAAACACTTGTTGTATATAGGTCTAGGTTATTTTAACAGTTTTCTGTTTTACAGATAGTTCAAAAGCATGCGACACCAGAACTGTTGATCCACCTACATTTGAAGGTTTCGAGCTTCTACTACCTTCTATCCCTACTACTATCCCCATGGGTAGTACGTAGTTGACAGAGACGTTCAAGAGTTCCTTGACACCAGCAGGCCGTCCTTTTCCAATCCACACTTGTAAATACATTTTTCAAGCTAAAGAGGACTTCCAGACTCTCAGACCTTGGATTTCTCCGACACCGAGCGCATACTTTGTACCGAGAAGTAGATCGAGAACCTGGAGCAGCTACTGAAAAGCATACAAGTCCTTGAGGAACCAACTCCTCTGAAAATTGAAGTCATCAACCGGGAGATCCAGCTCGTAGCACATACAACAAGATGGGAAGCTGAAGTTCAGGAGGAACGTGAAGACTTATGATGAAGATAGTAACTACTGTGGATCCGTAAAGCATCAACACACTCAGACCACGCTTCTTCAGCCCAGCGGGAGATTCAGATTCAGCCGGTGATCATTTGTATATCTATCGCAGCTCAGGACACCACTACGAAGAGTGCCGCAAAAGACGAAACTTATACTTGTACTGCTAATCGCCTGCCCACCAAGTCAAGGACTGCTGGAGACCGCTGATCACACTTCCCAAGAACAAGCACGAGGAGCACCAGGACCGTAGAAGAAGGACCCGCCTCTCCAAATTCAGCAGCTACATGGAGCACTACCGCAAGGACCAGCCTACGACAGGACAGTTGAAGAAGGTTGAAGAGATTCCAGTCTCGAAAGAATACTGAAGATAGACTGAAGACAGAAGACTCTTTTGCATGGTTGGAGAAAATCATGGATCATGATTCATAATCCAGTTTTTCCTTCGATTCCTCTTGCACCTAGTTGTTTCTTAAAAACCTCATTGTTTCCTATTTAAGGATTATTAGATTTTAATTCCTCTTCTGAAACCTTGGTCGCTATTCGAGATGTATTTGGAAAGTTGTTTCCATTCTTGTTTGTAACTCTGCTCTTATTCAAGGTTTTCTTCCTATTCGATAACTTGTTTCCTATGGCGTCGTTTCCTAATTCAAGATTTGGTTCTGCTCAAATTTTGTTCCCTATTCAGACCCTGTTGATATTTAAGACTTTACTTCGGGATTACATTCCTATTCAAACTTATGCCATTCAAAATCTTGTTTGAATCTTGCTTCTATTCGAGGTTTCATTTGTAGATTTCGTTTTCTATCTTGAAAATTTGACTCGTTCCCTATGAGATTTTATTTCTTATTCGTGAATTATTTTTCGTTCTATTTACGATCTTGTTGATCTTGCCTCGTATTTTGAGATTTCACTTGTTTCATATCCGCTATTTAATACCATGTTTTTATATTCATTTTTTTATGATTTTGTTTCCTATTATTGGATTCTATTTGAAATTTTGTTTCCTATTTGAACTATGTACTATTCAAGAATTATTCCTACTCGAAATATCATTTTGAAACCTTGCTTGAACCTTCGCTTCTATTGATGCTTGTTTGGGATTATATTTCCTATTCCAGATTTTATATTTATTTGAGATTGTTCTTTATCTGCGGCTTGTTTCAAACTTATTTGAGATTTGCTTGTCGCATATTTACGATCCAATACCTTATATTCCATTCACTAAATGATACATGCTTTCCATTCACTCTTCGTAACCTAGCTTTCTATTTGAGATTTCTATTCGTGATTTTGTGTCCTATCCGCGACTTTGTTAATACTTGATTTTTTAATGTTCACTGTGTACCTTATTGGAGAATTAATTTTCAATTCAAGCTTTGCTCGAGGTTTCATTGATATTCGAGATTTTATTAAAACTTGTACGAAATTTATTTATTTTGAAACTTGTCTCCTATCTAATACCTTGCCTCAGTTCATCCTTCGAGACTCTGTTATCCCTTCGGGAAAATGTCCCATATATGGAATCTTGTTACCATTCCAGATATCAGTTAGAATTTCGTTATAATTTGAAACTTTGCTCCCTGTCTGAAATTTTAAATCTCTCTGGTTGCCCTTTTGTACTCACCGATGGGATCCCTTGTCGTCTCTTAGTACCTAATAAATCCTTATATTCTAACAGTCAGGTAACTTCACCATTTCCGTGACTTGGACTATTGAAACTCATTTTGAATTCCTTGAAACTCTTTTGAAATTCCTAGGGATAAAGTCGAGAGGCTATTCGATGACCTACTATCGTATGACAGTTGCGCACTGCAGCCATTAGCTGGATTATGGAAACTGAGGGTTCACTGCAGTCAGAAGTGCACTGGCGAGGCAGGAAATCTAAGTTGAAGTAATTTCAGACAATCATTGGTTTTTGAGTACTGTCGAGACTTGTCATATTCTTCATATCTTGATCTTTTGGGTTGTTCGTTAATGGTTATTGAAAAATGGATAAGGTTGACAGAATATTCGGAGACATATTGCTATTTGAGTCACGGAGCCGAAAGTCCACTGCAGTCAGATACATACTGGCAGGGTACGGATTCTAAGCAAAGTGATTTCAGATACCAACATGTTCTTGGATATCATGGAGACTATATTTCCTTTTCATATGATTATTGGTTTTCAAGAATCACAAATCCTTGCATGCTCATCCTGATTTGATACTAATATCTCTTGAGTATTTCGTACATTCCTAAATCAACCCTTGTAAATTTTCCCTTATAATATTTTATCGTTAGATCATTGAATTCCTCAAAATTATACATTGTCAGGTTTTGATTCTATAGTTTGTTTGTGTCTTGTCAAAACTTCGATCTTAAATCATGTCTATCTGACCATGATTCGCCTATCTTGTCCTAGTCTACTTGTGTTAAACTATTGATTTTTGATCGTACTTAATAGTTGTGTCTTCATGATTTTGCTCCTCTAAGTTGTAATTGAAACTTCATTCCATCTCGTGCCTATTTGATTTTGATCATTGTTAGATCGTGTTATTTTAACTTCTTGTGTGTAATTATCGTATTTGATCTCAAAGGCTCAGGGCATCTCAGAGTTGCACAGGATCGACAGAAGCACTAGTCGGACAACAACAGATGGTCACCGGAGTTAGCAGTTAGAAGCAGAGTGTTCCTGAAGAATCTTGCCGACCAGAGGCACCATTCGTTTTGGCAGAGGCGGAAAGTTCAGTCCGAGATTCAGCGGGCCTTTCGACGTGATGACGCGTATTGACGATGTGGCATATTTGACTAACGCTTCCAGCTAGCTTGGAGGGAGTGCACGATGTTTTCCACGTGTCCCAGCTTCGACGCTACATACCAGATCTGAGTCATGTGGTAGACTATTCAGAGCTAGAGGTGGGTCCAAGATTGACTTACGAGGAGCAACCAGTGGAGATCCTTGATCGGAGGGAGAAGCGCTTGCGGAACAAGACTATTTTCCTTGTCCGCGTCATGTGGAGACATCACTCTCTAGGAGAGTCCACATGGGAGCGTGAGGACGAGATGCGGGAGCGCTATCCCAGTTTGTTTGTTTGAGTGTACCTTGATATTGAAAATTTTAAATACAATTAATAAATTGTGTTGAACCTTCTTGAGATTTGGTTTGAAGTTTGTCTTGTTGCCTCTCGAATTTGGAGGACGAAATTATTTTAAGGAGGGAAGATTTGTAACTCTACTTCCCGATTTTTCCTATAAAATAAAATTTTTGATTTTAATAAAAGCAATTGATTTATTTGGGTTAATTTTTATTTTAATTAATAATATGATGATGGATATTTTATAGGGAAATAAATTGGGAACAATTTTCAAAATTTAAAAAGTTGTTACAACCAATTTTGTGGTCCCCTCACCCTTGTTTTAAATAATAATAATTATATAAGTTCTAACTATTTTTTTTAACTGTCAATATAATATTCTAAAAGGGGGAGGGGTTTTCTGTAAAATTCCTGAGCGGAGGGACCTAAGAAAAAGTCTAGTTGAACGGAGGGGGTTTCCTGCAAATAGTGCAATTCTTTTCTTTAAAATCAGCCGATGGAGAGAGAAACTTCATTCTCTCCATCACATTTATTTTTTCGGCTCTGAGAGTTCTCTGCTCTCATCTCCCCTTCCGAGCGACTCCGTCGACGACGACGAAGGCTGACGGCGACGGCGCGATTCTTCTCCAACGGCCACCACTTCCGACGTCAGCAGTGGTCTTTCCCTCACGGCGGCTGGATGATCTCGATGACGACAATTGCACGGATCGACAGCAACACGAGCTCCACCGCAACAGTGGCGACGAATTCCTCCGCTGATCTCTGAGATTTGCTCGAGCGAGTCCAGAATCAATCGATCGGTGAGTTGTCGAGCCAAGACGATCTTGATCTACATTTTCTTTGTTTCTATTTGTAAATTCTTGAATTAACTCAAATCGGGATTGATCGGTCAGGTGAATCGACTCTGAGACCAATTTGATCGATGAACTCGATCTAGGTAAGCTATTTTGATTTCCTGTATTATATTTCGCTAGATTGTTAGATTTGTTTGAATTTTCCAGTGATCGACTGTGGAACTGTTTTCCTAGAATCGATCGATCGATCTCGAAATTTTTTGATTAGATGTTGATCTATTTTCGATCAGTAGGATCTTGAGATTAAATTCCTACAAATCTCTGTTTCGAAGAAACAGAGGAGATACAGGAATTTAACATTTGTTTTCTGATCATAAATTGTTTGCTGTAATGTCCAAACCAGGGATCGTTTAACTTCGAAAGACGCAAGGACCATTTTGGACACGAGAAGAAGTGTCTGACGCATTAGAGCGAGTCCTCATTCTTTTAGTTAATTTTCTTCAGGTAATTTTCTATATCTCATTACTATGGACGTCTGCTACGATTTTCATTATGTGTGTGTCCAGGAATTGTAGTGTCCGCGTATGCGTAGCCGTCTGTGTTCGTGTCCAACCAATCTATATGATTGTTCGTGTCTGTGAGGCTGACTGGGTCGAGTTGCTGCTGCGAGTCAAATTGGAGCTCTTGATTGTTGGGTGCCGAGTCTATTTGCTGGCTGGGTCGAGAGTATAGCAGAATTCGCTTCGCGCAGTTGTGTCCAAGCCATTCTTGTGTGTCCAATTCGTGCTCGGCTGATGCTCGTGCCCGAGTGTTGGTAGGTTGGTTCGCAATTTAGATATAGGTATGATTGTATTTGGGAAGTAGTCGTTAAGCTACAGTAATTCAAATCTAATGAATTATGTACATTCATTATACTGTGAGGAAGTGATGGGTTTTGGTTCAAATTGAGATTGTTTGAAATGTAATAACTATAATCATTTATAGTAAAAAAAATTGATTATGGAATGAAAGGAAATTATAGATGGATTGTGTTGTGAGATGTTTCCAGGTGTTGATTCAAACTTGAGAAAGGTATGCCAAGCTAAGCATGGGTTTCACTGAGCTAAGCCAGGTCTATGGAAATGAGTAAAGGGTTGATATAGGGATAGCATATTCAGAGGTATAAGGCATCTGTACCCTGCTGATACATGTGACAGTCGGGATAACAGGTCAATTTCTAAGGCCATTTTGGTATTAGGACAGGGGTACTAGAAATGAAGTTTCCTATATTATGCATCAGCCTTTAATTTGAGTTCATATGTATTACTCTAGCACTTATCAACCACTCTATATTAGTTTTACCTTATGAGTAAACTGTATGAGTATTAAAACAAGTATCTCGAGTCCTGATTTCTAAACAGTTGGGAACTTGATTTTTAGAAGTTTGTTTAGATGCAGGATCAATGGGTTAGCTATAAGTAATTGACTATGTTTAGTCCACTATAGGAATTTATGGTTTTATGGTAATCTGATGCCCACTATTTCATAGAGTTCCTTTGTCAACTATACCTACTCTTAGAGTGTTAGCCAGGTAATTGGTGAAAGCTTGTAAGTCTGAGTTTTTGAAGTTCTTTGCTTTTGGCTAAAAGGATTCTTAAAATATTACTTTCATAAACAAGTACATAATCTAAGGTTAAAGATAAGTTGCCTAATATGGTTAAGTTGAGTATAGATATGGAATTATTATTGTGTCATAATTAGGAAGATATCTTTGATATATATTGGTAAGCTTATTACTAACAGAGTAGACTAAGACATAGGGATAGTTGAATCAATTGATAGTTAGAATACTTAGCTATTGATTATTGGAAATTAACCAACTTGTACACATCATTATTAAATACAGGAGGACATCTAGATCCGATCTTTACCCGTACTTTCTCTGGAGCAAGGCAAGTACATTCTATGGTCTTGTGCATTTCACTATATCCTGTGCTTTCTTGATTGACATGCTGCAACACGACATGTATTTTCTGGTGCTCATGTTCTTTGTTCTTATTACTTGTACCTAGGGTGGGGAAATATACTATTTATTTGACCAAACCCAAGAAACAACTCAGGTGTGTTTAGGTTAGACCCCGCATCGTGCACGCGGGTCCTAAGCCGTACTATTCATATGCTTTCATGTGCTTACCCCTAGCCGGTCACATACTTAGTTATATTTCAAATATTGTACACACATGTTCAGGAGATATATTATGTACTTAGTTCCTGTGATTCCTGAGATAGCATGTTCTTTCATGTTCTTACATTTCATATTTTTTCATGTTCTTATATTTCATGTTCTTTCATGTACTTTACACACCATGTTCTTTCATGTACTTATTCACCATGTTCTTTTCTGTACTTTTCATATTCCCTTGTACTTTCATATCATGATTTCTTGTTCATTACCTAGAATTGTACTTTGCTCCGCTCTTGACTGGATAAGTTGCAGGTATACTTGCATGATTTATCATTCTACCTTATGGGCCAGAGCCCGGGATCTTAGCTGAGCAGGATGGTCATGACTTAGCTTGAGGTTTCAGGTTTAGACTGTTAGCTTTACTCTTAGACATTGTCTTTAGAATTCATGTACATTTTATTCTTGATGACTCGTACATTTATATACATAGAATTGTGGATTATGGTGATCATTCTGGGATACGTTTTAGATGCTGTGATTGTATACTTTCATGGTTATCTGTTAGATTTCCCTAGATTGGTACAGCTTACTTTGTTGTGTCTAACAACAAAGGCTGGGCGTGTCTGACTCGTGTCCGATTATTCG
The DNA here is from genome assembly GCA_029216955.1 of Iris pallida. NCBI lineage: Eukaryota > Viridiplantae > Streptophyta > Magnoliopsida > Asparagales > Iridaceae > Iris > Iris pallida. The sequence goes on along the minus strand of JANAVB010002600.1, from coordinate 9,099,630 downwards.
GGAGCGGGTCGTGACAGGCAATCCTTTGGTATACTGCGGGGTCACGAACCTAGAACCACCGTTAGTGGGCGGTCCTCTGGATATTGCACGGTCACGTACCCAGAACCACTGTTAGTGGGCAATCCCTTGTGATATTGCAGGGTTTCAGACCCAGAACTACTGTGAGTAGGCAATCCTTTGGGCCCTTGTGGGATTGTGAACCCAGAACCACTGTTGTCTACTATTTGTTCATTGTAGAGATCAAAGTCCTGTGAGGGGATGGCTTAAATGCCTTAATGATTTCTCAGGCAGAGTGAATACCTGGAGTACTTTACAGAAAGCACAGTAGCGCAGTACTACAAGGAGTGAAACTCCATGCTACTGTGGGATGACTCCACCATGAGGATCCCGGTTAGGGATAATGTCTCGGCTTTGTGAGCCAAGTCACAGAGGAGTAGCACCGCAAATAGGCAGGTAGCTTAATGCTGTATGATAAAATTAAAGAGGGGTAGCCAGCACTACAAAGGGCAGGTGTTCCTCATGTTACAGTGGCACGACACCACGATAAGGTACCCGGATATGGGTAAAGTCTCGGCCTTGTAAGCCATGTCGTTGCGACGTAACACCGCAAATGAGCCTAAGGTTTCATGCTGGGTGGTATGACACTACAAAGAGGATGTGACCTCCTGCTACAGTAGTATGACACTACGATGAGGTTTTCGGTAGGGGTAATGCCATGGCCTTAGGCCATGCCATAGCGGTGTAGCACCGCAAGGGAAGTGCAAGGTTTCATGCCATGTCTCTTTGGTAAAGAACTCACCTATAGTGTATGGACAGAGATATCAGGCCGTCTCTTGAGGGTAAACTTGTAAACGTTCAAAATTATACACTGAAACTAGGCTGGTAGAAGGCCTTTAATGTGCAGCCAGAAGCATAATTGATGTTATTATGTGAGTGGAAAAAATTACAGTTATGGTGCAGAATTCAAGGCTTAGTCCATTCTTGTATCATGCTGTTATTTAACCTTTGCGGGAAGATTCATGTCGTAGCGACATCTCTTCTAATGCATGATGGACAGTCACTGTGGGGAACACTTAACCTATATATTGTGATGTGGGAGATTGTTGGTATTTTTTCCTTAAGATTAGGAAAGATAGTTCCACATTGGCTACACCAAATGGTAAGTATCTCAATATAATGCATTGCTTGTGTTGAGGTGTGCACATGAGGTGTGGTAGGACACAAGTGTGCGCCATGTGGGAGTATTTTCCTAGAAGGAAAAATGATTAATTCCAACAAGGATACAAGTTGATTTTTGTTGTACGGACTCGGACTCGGATACTAACTCCAGGATGTCTCGTGCATGCACGGGAGTGTTAGGGGGGTAGGCGTGGACTGGCACACTTCTACGCTGATTGTGGGATGATCTAAAATATCAAACTCTATTTTTGAGTATTGGTATTTTAGTCCCACATCGGATAGGAGAAGAGGTGAAGTCTCACTCCACTCTATAAATAGTGCCCCTTGGCCTCCTTTGAAAGATGCACCAAAGAAGAGAGTTGAGGGAGTCCGTAAAGTTCAGGAAGTCCGTTCAGGTCTCAAAAATTGACTGACGAGCATTCCAGAAGTTCTCTAAGAACTTGCTGGGTCCTGAAAGTGGATCGTATATAGGCGAATCTTGCTTTGAGCAACGGTGATCTGATCACCCCAGCAAAGCTGCCTTTTTCTTTCTTCTTTCCTTCTCTTCTTTCCTGATCTAATCAGAAATCTTTTGTGGGCTTTCGTCGCTGCTGCTGCTAACAACTCGATTTGTACCTTCCTAAAAGAAGTTCTACATTCGTTTGCTGTTGTAATGAAATCTCTTTAGATTTTCGTTCTCCAGAATCTTCCAATGATCTCTGTATTGCACCTTCTTTGAAGTGTTGCTACGAAACGTTGTTGCTATTTTGACAACTGTTTCGATTCTCTGTTTTCCATCAAAAATTACGCCTCGGAAATAACAGCATTATACAATTAGATAAGAGCCAATCTACTACAATTTTCTACCAATGAGCTACACATCTAATGTGAAAAAAAGGTATAAAATCATTTTTGTTTATCAAGACTTTATGAGGAGGAGATTGGACTTGGGAAGGTCTTTTATGTCGTTATGGACAACAAAGCTGTTGGAGTGATGACGATTTGCAAGAAAGCGAGCTCTGAACTCTCATAGAGCAACTAGATATAAGGACAAGACTCGTCGAACATTGCTACAAATCGAAACGATATCAAGACACATCTGAAATCAAAATAAGAGGCCAGGATTTACTTGGTGGATATCAAGGGAAGAACTTAGTATCGAATTAAACTCAGAGTATCATGGAGATGATGTTCTCTCTTTGATTATATAATATGTTGGGTAAATGAGTTTAAAGACTTTATATTCAAGTAATTGAGACATAAGAAGATATGTCGTAATAAAGTATTATAATAAAAATATACCATATTATAATTAATTAATTAAATTATAATAAAAATATACCATATTATAATTAATTAATTAAATTATAATTTAATTATAACTTAAATTAATTATAATATGGTATATTAATATTAATTATAATATTAATATTAATTATTAATTATGACTTGGAATTAATATAAATTAATATGGTATAACTTGGATAATTAATATATAAATTAATTAATTAATATACCATATTATAATAATTAATATACCATATCATAATAATATACCATATTATAAATTAATATTAATATTAATATTAATATTAACTTGAAAATATAATAATTAATATTAATTATAATATAATAATTTATATATTAACTTGAAAATATAATAATTAATATTAATAACTTGAAAATATAATAATTAATATTAATATTAATACTTAATATTAATATTAATTTATATATTAATTATAATAATTATTATAATATGGTATATAAAATTAATTATTATAATATGGTATATTAATTTTATGGTATAATAAATTAATATGGTATATTAATTATAAATTAATAGTAATTATAATATGGAGTTAATAGGGTATAACTTGGAGTACCACCGAAGTAATTGAGCCTATTTCCGTTAGCCAATTGACGGAAATTGGCAACAGGGACCGTGAAACACCTTAATTAGAAGTTGTGTTACTACTAAGTAAGCAATAATAAATTAGGTACCGTTTTGTTAATTAGGTATAACTTGGGGTACCACGAAAGCAATTGAGCCGCCGGTGGAGCTGTCGCTTGCAACATTGTCCCAGGAGCAGCAGTCTTTGGAGGTCGCCCAAGTTGGGAAGGGAGTCGAAGGGAAGGATTTCTTGAAGACGAGGAGGGCCTTCAGGTCAATGTTGTTGCATGCAGAGGAGGAGGAGGAGGAAGAGAGTGTGAGGAAGAGAATCAGGGTGGCTAGAGTGAAGAAAGAAGTCATTTGAAGGTGAAGATCTCTGAGGATTTATGAAATGCCCAAAAACTAAAAAAGTTTTATGTAAAACCCACCGCTAAAAAAACTTTCATCGCGTGCCCAGAATTAGAGAAACTTATCCAAAGCGGGTTCCAAATGACCATTTTGCCCTTCCTTTTAATTTATTGAAAACACCCACGAAACTGCTCTTAAAAATATGTTTCGATACTTCATCTTCTTCCATACGCTGCTCACTTTCGAATCTAGGTTTTCTCCTCAAAAATCTTCAAAAACTCGTCGGAAAATTTCGGAAAGACCGGGACAAACTGCAAAAGTGCTAAAACGGAGGTCCAAACATCATTTTTTTGCGATTCTAAAATTTTGGAAGGCCGTCTAATGGTGAAGCGGTTACTTTCAGTCTCCTCGACGATACGCTCATTTTGCGACAAACGGGACCTCGTTTCGACCTCCCAGTCAAAAGTTATGGCTCTCCAAAGTTTCAGCTGACCATAAATGCAGGAGAATAGTCATTCTCCGTGTTAGAACACGAAAAATGTTAATTTCGCATGAGGGTGGTCATTCTCCGTGTTAGTAATACGGAGAATATCATTCTCCGTCTTAATTTACACGGAGAATGACATTCTCCGTGTTACTAACACGGAGAATGGCATTCTCCGTCTTAATTTACACGGAGAATGACCACCATTCTCCGTGCTAAATTACACGGAGAATGACTATTCTCCGTCTTAATTTACACGGAGAATGCCATTCTCCGTGTAGTTTATCACGGAGAATGGTCATTCCAGTGTTGAAACACAGGAGAATGACCATTCTCCGCGTTAGAAACACGGAGAATGCCATTCTCCGTGTTAAATAAAACGGAGAATGTTATTCTCCGTGTTAAATAAAATGGAGAATAGCATTCTCGGTATAATTTCGCACGGAGAATGGTTATTTCAGTGTTAAAATGCAGGAGAATGGCATTCTCCGTTTTAAATAAAACGGAGAATGACGTTCTCCGTGTTAAATAAAACGGAGAATGGTCATTCTCCGTATTAAATAAAACGGAGAATGGTCATTCTCCGTGTAATTTAGCACGGAGAATGGTCATTTCAGTGTTAAAACGCAGGAGAATGGCCATTCTCCGTGTTAGAAACATGGAGAATGTCATTCTCCGTTTTAAGTAAAACGGAGAATGGCATTCTTCGTGTTAATTTACACGGAGAATGGTCATTCTCCGTGTTAAATAAAACGGAGAATGGTCATTCTCCGTGTAATTTAGCACGGAGAATGGTCATTTCAGTGTTAAAACGCAGGAGAATGGCCATTCTCCGTTTTAAATAAAACGGAGAATGGCATTCTCCGTGTTAATTTACACGGAGAATGGTCATTTCCAATGTTAAAACGTAGGAGAATGGCCATTCTCCGTGTAATTTAGTTTTTTCAGGAATAAAGAGTTTCGTTCTTCTTTCAAAGCGATGATAATTCTTATGGAAAAGAAGAAGAAAGATCTTCTCTCCACAATTGACGTCGATGAAGATGATGATGATGGTGATGATGATGACGAGCGATGATCTGAGTTCGATCGAAGAAAAGCACACCGAACTACGAACAATCTTTGCGATCTCTGCTGAAGATGAGAGCAATAAAATTCAGATTTTCCGTGAAGAAGAAGAAGACGAAAATCGCAATCCAGATCTGAGTTTTTTGAATTCAAATACATATAGATGACCAATTCGCGCGGAGGGGTAGTTTCGGTATTATAAAAATAGCAGTTTCCAGCGGGTAGCATCTAAAAGGGAATCTTGGAATATTTAACGTGAAAATACTTAATTCTGGGCATTTCATAAAACTCATCCAGTGGGTGGGCATTTCATAAAAGCCCATCCCGAAATTGGGTTTCTCAGCAATTTTCAGTTTCTTATTTGGACTGAGCACATGTTGATGCATCATTGACTGGCGGCCGGAAATGTTTCTTAGCGTTAGTTAAGGGCATATGGTCCATATGCATCCCCTTTCAAGGTTGGCTGCTTGGAGTGGAGCTACAGTTGAGAATTTATGTGCGCAGAGTACGGTGACATAATAAACAATAATTATCTTGAGGTAATGGTTCTACCCTTCCCTCTGTGGGTCTCTCTCCAAACATCAAACTATAGCATGAAGGCTCATGCTCCTACAATATCGACAACAATTGTATTTACTTTACTACATTAACTTGTTATTTCTGCATTATGCACACTACCAAAATTTATCGATTTAGCGACGGCCCTATCCGTCGCTAAACCGACGGTAATTACGAATAGCGATCGATGACCGACGGATTTTGGCCAAATCCGTCGGCACGCTAATAACGGACCGTCGCTAAGTTGTAGTCAAACGACGGAATAGCGACGGATTGTCGACGTCACAATACGAAGCATTAGCGACGCACTTCCGACGGACTGTCGTCCATTTCAACTATTAAGTACTGAACTGTGCAGACAATAGCGACGTAAAATTTCGTCGGTAACCCGTCGTAACAGCGTATCAGAGCGTATCGTTCTGTCGGTCATCCGTCGGTATTCGTCGGTAACGAACGACGGATTAGCGACGGCGTGCTGACGGACTATCCGTCGATCAGGTTCTGGAAATGCTTGGCATTTCCTGTATCATGGCGACGGAAGAGTAGTCGCTAATCTGTCGCTACGACGTCACCACAGCGACGGATTACTGACTGATTATCCGTCGCCATGGTTCTGGAAATGTCAGGCATTTCCAGAACCATGTCGACGGATAGTCCGTCGCAAAGCAGTCGCTAGAGCGAGCGACTGCTTAGCGGCTGATTATCAGTCGCCCTGGCGACGGACAGGCCGTCGCTATTCCGTCGAAGTTTATACCACCAGAACCTTGCCGACGGATAATCCGTCGAGCATCCGTCGCTACCTAGAAACACTTTAGAAACTCCAGATAGCGACGGCTAATCCGTCGACGAATCGTCGGCAACTGGGATTATCCGTCGCTAAACGGTCACTAGTCCGTCGCTAACTGAGTTTTTTGGGAAAAAAATTGCAGCACTTTTCCTGTTCACAAATATATGCATAAACCAAACCAATATATAATGCACACCAATTATCCAACAATCACACAGACCCAATATATAATGCACACCAATTATCCAAGAATTACATAGACCAAATATGCACATACGAATTTAATGCACACCAATTATCCAAGAATCACAGACCAAACCAAATTAATAGAAAATAAATATCAATTATCTTAAAGAGTAACATAATATCCGGTGCTATAAGCCGATTATAGCACAATTAATCCAAAGCTCTCACAAATAATCCAAATTTTCTTAATACAAACATTTTAAGAAGGAGGAGGTCGATTGTCCGGTGGTGGTAATCCCATATGCGACTGACGAATATACTCCTCCACAAGGTACGGAGGCAAGCCATCGTAGATACTGCTCGGACGTCGGCGTAGCTGCTCTGCGGACATGAGATCCAGGAGTGACGTCACAGTCGTAGGCGGTACCACAGGGGCATCAGGGTTGAAAGAAATATGGCCCACGGAAGACGGACCGACACCTGCAGTCGACAGACCAGTAGAAGACGGACGAGCACCATCAGCAGACGTACCGGCAGCAGCAGACGGACCGGCAGCAGCAGACGCAGGCGGAAAGTACGTGGCAAATTGCTCCCGCAAGGACGACACTGCCTCGTGCAGCTGCGTAAGCTGCGACCTAACATCATCGTCTGCCCGGGCCACGGGAGGAGGCGGTGTCGTTGGAAATCTCTGCGTCGCCATATGCAATGGCCCTAGGGAGCCGACTCCGTACAAGAACCCTTTCTTAAAGCCGTCGACGGTATCTACGAACAAGTCGTTCCGAGCGGCCAAAGAAGAGGGCGTCCGGAAGTGCGTCGTTTCACCGACATTCTCGGTGTCGGTTAACTGAGCCCGACTAAGGGCCTCACGATACGCAGCCTATCAAATGAATGTGTTTATATTATAAGATTTACCTAAGTTGTAATCTAAATCCTATGTTTCACTAAGTTAAGTGTGAATCCTAAGTTTACCTAAGTTATAGTTCGAATACTTTTAATTCTAACATTAATCTCATAAACATAAGTACTTACATCAGTCTCCTTGGCCCTCTCGTCGACGAAGCTCCCGTCCTTTCGTCTTTTGTGCGTATGCTGGAACACGTCGTGCATGGTGACCGATTCTGGCGCCCTTCCCTCCTTCACCGCCCGTTGGGCCTGCAAACAAAATTTTCGTAGAAACTAATTAACTCATTTATTTAATAATACCTAATTCGATAGTGAAATAAATTTACGGTTGCTCACCAGATCTGCAAGTGTCGCTGCGTGGGACCTTGATCCCCCCGTATGAAGGCTCACGGCAGATCGGTTCACCTTCGCCTTCTCCGATTTCTCCTTGTACGCAGGAGTATCCATCATGCCTAAGAGGTCCTCATAATACTCCTGCCGGATCCAATTCGGCCTCGTATGCCCCATTTTTAGGTCAAGAATCATATCCCGTATCTTCTTCGAGCAAGCGCTTTTGTAGGTCCTGCGGATCCCCTCCTCGCGATGGGGGGCCACCAGTACGGTGTCTAACACAGAAAATCAATTATCACGTAATTTAAAAAATAGTTGATTAAAGAATCACATAGACTTAACCAAAAGATATAGATATATACCCTCAACTCGTCGAGCCAGACGTACTGCACGTTTGGGGGCACAGACGAAAAGTTGAGGTAGGGACCGTGGAAGTTAGCCCTAATAATTTCTCCAAGGGCCCTGCCAACATTAAACGGAAAAAACCTACAAAGAAGAAACGACTGGATTATTAACTTGAATAAATGAAAGAAATTTAATAAATTAACTTAAATTTACTTACGAGGCCCCCGCGGGCCATAGCTCTCGTCGGAACTCGCCTCTCGGCCTCTCTGGTGCCGTCGGAGGATCCGTGGGTCCGCGTATGTACTCCCCAGTAACTGGATGGAACCGAGTATGGGGGTACTCCGGGGCCCACTATGCAGTAACTGGGGCATCCCCTGGTGGATCCACTGCTGGTGGTTCCGATAGCGGAACGGATCCGCTAGCAGATCCGGACTCATGCCTCGATGAAGTGGTCGATCGAGGGCGGGATGCGTCTGTGCCCGGGGTACTCTCCGGGTCGGGCTAGCTCGATGGGGTCACATCCCGGGAACTTTGAATGCGACCACGACCACCAGCACCAGTATGACCACGACCACGACCCGCACCACCACCACCACCACCACCACGACCAGTACCACGACCACGGCCAGCCATCATGACCTGTAAATAGAACACATAAACATAATTAACAATATAAAAGTGTAAATGGATATAAAAAACTAAACTAAAATATACATACCACCAGTAGGGAGACGAGTGCCGCCGCGACGAAAAAGACTAGGAGTGCCATCTGCAATAAGTAAATAATCGAATGAAAAAAACATGAATTCACGTAATTGCTTTTATGTGGTCAAACTTAATTCACGTAATTGGAAGTGTTTTTAATATACAACAATATTTAACCTAATCATCGTCTTCGTTCTCATCCTCGGCCTCGTCTTCATCATCATCCTCCTCATCCTCATCCTCATCCTTATCTTCATCGACGATTTCATCTGTATCCTCATCACCATCAAATTCTTCTTCTTCTTCTTCTTCTTCTTTTTCTTTTTCTTCTTCTTCGTCTTCTTCTTTTTTCTTCTTCTTCTTCTTCTTCTTCTTCTGCCTCAAAATTTGGGACAAGACGCCTCTTTCTCCCCTGGTTGACAGCTAAGTCTTGTGTATCAATCTCTTCCTCCCCTCTATTTTCCTCAACAATATCTTCAACATCCATTGTATCTGAGTGTTGTCCCAAGTATTGGGACTTTTCGATCTGGTCCTCTTGGTATGCTGGGCTCCAACGTTGAATGTATTTCTAGATTTAATCTTGCATACTGTCCACCAGTCAAATCGATCTCTACGACGCCTTGGGTAGCTTGTATAGTAGACTTGAACAGCCTGATTTGCTATCGCAAATGTATCGAACCCTCTATACCTCCTGCGATGATTTATATCGACGAATCCAAATTGTTTATCGATTCTCCAACTGATATTTGGTGTCGTATCGAACCACTCACATTTGAACATCACAATATGCATATCATATGGGCCAGTATATTGTAAATCTACAATATCCCGAAGCACTCCATAATAGTCAAAGTCCGGCTCGTCGTCATAGACGGTGCCTCTTATGCAAACACCGGAATCCTTGGTATTGATGTCGTCATTGATAAATTCGACATTTACAGCATTCTGAGTTGACTTAAACCTGAAGCCATTAACGAAATAGCCTGGCCAAGTCTTTATTTGCTTCTTCGGTCCCAGTGCCAGATAACGAACACTCTCATGAGTGAGTGTTGTTTCAGGCAATAAAACATGTAAACAAATATTTATAATTTAAATGTTTCAGATTATATATTAATAATCTCAATTATAATCACAGTTACTTACGTATTTGCGAAACCATGACGGAAATGTACAATCAACCTCTCTTTGAAGTCCCTCATCGGTAATATCGGGTCTCCTCATTTTGACTTCATCTCCAAATACACTATTAGAGAAAATAAGAATATATAAGTGTAGTCACTTACTTCATCAAATTCGAGATTATAACGAGTGCAAGTGTACTGACTTACTTCTCCAAATCTCTCACTTCTTGTATGTCACAGTTTAACAAGACATATCGGTGAGCGGCATCATACTCGTCGTCTGTCAACCACCGTCTTTTACTAGCCCCAACAGGCTTGCCCCTTACATTGAATCTTCCTCCATCCTCAATGTCCTCGTCATTCCTTTGAGGTCTATTTCGATTTGTTTTAACATGAGTATCGAAATAAATGGAGCAGAAGTTTGACACCACTTCGATAAGATATGCTTCGCATATCGAAGCCTCTATATGAGCTTTGTTGCCAACTTTCTTCTTTAGATGGTGTAGGTATCTAGAGAGACAAATTTTCTTGAGAATTAAGAAAGAATTTTAAAACCCACTGAAATTCAGCTTAAATTATATCAATATTTATGTACCTTTCAAATGGGTACATCTATCGATAATGAACAGATGCACCGACACGGGCTTCGTATGCTAGATGAATCGGTAGATGCTCCATGCTGTCGAAGAAGCCATGAGGAAATATTTTCTCCAACTTGTAAATTGTTAAGATAATCTTCTCCTCAAGTTCAACCATGTGTTGCACAGTCAACTTAGTTGAACAAATATCCCTAAAAAATATTGATAGTTCAGCCAACGGAACCCACACAGCAGAAGGCAACAACTCTTTCAAAGCAATGGGCAGTAATCTTTCCATAAACACATGGCAGTCATGACTCTTCATTCCCGTTAGCTTGCGTTCATTGAGGTCAACGCATCTAGACAAATTCGACACATAGCCGTCGGGAAATCTTAAAGTAGATACCCACTTGCAGATTATTAATCTATCTTCCTTGCTCAATGTGTATTGTGCTATAAGCTTACTTAATTGTCCAGTAGCTCCCCTTTGTATCAAGTTCAGATAAGGATGCTTGCATATCTCGGCAATGTCTTGTCTTGCTTTTGGATTGTCCTTCGTCTTTCCTTTAATGTCCATGACGGAATTGAAGACATTATCGAACACATTCTTTTCGATATGCATAACATCAAGATTATGCCTTATAAGATTATCTTTCTAATAAGGCAAGTCCCAGAAGATACTCCGTTTGGTCCAGTTATGGGTTTGTCCGCACCCATCGACACGATTGTTCGATGGATCTTCCATTACAGTGGACAAATCCTTTACATCTTCCCAAATATCGTATCCCGACAATCTGGCAGGCGGATGAGAAAATTCTTGTTTTCCAGCTCTGAATGCGTCCTTGTTCTTTCTCCAAGGATGACTCGCGGGCAGAAATTGACGATGACAATCAAAGAAAGAAGTTTTTCCTCCATGCTTAAGGCGGAACGCCTTACTATTTTGCATGCATATCGGACAAGACAGGGTGCCGTGAGTACTCCATCCCGACAGCATACCGTATGCGAGAAAATTATTGATTGTCCACATCAGTGAAGCTCTCATCTGAAAGTTCTGTTTCCTGGAAATATTATACGTCGTGACGCCGATCTCCTACAGCTGTTTTAGCTCATCCACCAACGACTGTAAATATATATCGATATTCTTCGTCGGATTTTTGGGACCCGATATGATAGCTGACAAGAACATATAAGGAGTCTTCATACACATCCATGGTGGCAGATTGTAAGGGGTCGGAATGATCGGCCAGCAGGAGTATTGAGATCCCGACTGCCCGAAAGGGGCGAATCCATCAGAACATAGCCCCATGCGTACATTTCTGGGCTCTGCAGCAAAATCTGGATGGCGAAAATCGAAATATTTCCACGCCTCTCCATCCGAAGGATGTGACAATTCTCCATCGTCCTTTGTGCGTTCTTCGTTGTGCCATGTCATGTGTTCTGTTGTATTCTGAGACATATACATCCTCTGCAAGCGCTTCGTGATCGACAAGTAATGCATATACTTGTAAGGACGTCATTTTCTAGTTGACTTTCCTTTTCTCCTGACTTCCTTGTAACGATCCGTATTACAGAAGCGGCAACTTTCTATATCCTCGTTCTTCTTGTAGTACAACATGCATCTGTTGCGACAATAATCTATCTTGTCGTACCCCAGTCCCAGTTGTCGGACCATCATCTTCGACTTGTAGAAGTTTTTTGGAAGCTCTTTTGATTCCTTCGGTAACACCTCCTTCATTAGTTGTGTAATTCGATCATAGCAAGTTTGTGGCAAGTTAAAATCGGACTTTATGTTCAACAACCGCATCGTCACTGACAGTACGGAATGTGGATCACAACCAGGATATAAAGAAGTTTCAGCATCCTGAAACATATCATAGAACTCCTTCGCCTCGGGATTAGGATCCTCCGGATCAAAATTAGGCCCTGCCGCATCATACACCATATCTCGTGCAAGGTTCTGCACGTCTCCATAATCAACGGAGCATTCGTCGTCATCGACGACAAAATCCGCTGCAGCATTATCATCAAAAGCATAAGTAGCAGCATTCGCAACCTGTCTTTCGGCATATAGTTCACCTTGCGATGACCACAGGCCGTAATCACGTACGAAACCCTTACGGGTCAAATGATCTCTTACACTCACCACTTCTTTCTAACGTCTATTGCGACAATTACGACATGGACACTTGATTTTGTTACCGTCCATAAACTGAGCTTTGCTCATGGCATACTTAAGAAACACTTCCATGCCTGCCTGAAAATCGTCACTCACACATATTCTGCTCTCGTGTTGTCGTTTGTACATCCATGTACGATCAACGAAATAACGATCCATCACAGATTAGATGTAAAAATCTGTATAGTAAGACAAACTAAACAGAATTAGTATATAATCATGTAACTGGTGGATCCGCTAGTATTCTAGCTCGAGAAGAGAAAAATCTAAATACAGTTGTTACTAATAGTTCGATACCGATAGTGCGATACCGATAGTTCGATACCGATAGTGCGATACCGATACCGATACTAATACCGATACCGATAGTGCGATACCGATACCGATACCGATAGTTCGATACCGATAGCATGGTTTAAAGTATCGGCCGATACCGATAGTGCGATACCGATACCGATAGTTCGATACCGATAGTGCGATACCGATAGTGCGATACCGATACCGATAGTTCGATACCGATAGTGCGATACCGATAGTGCGATACCGATATCGATACAGATAGTTCGATACCGATAGCATGGTTTAAAGTATCGGCCGATACCGATCCGATACAGCCGATACCGATACGGTTTGGCATGTTCCGATCCGATACCGACCGATACCAAATATTGACCGATACCGACATTGGGGGTCTTTGTTCCGGTCAATTCGGCAAAACCAATCGGTAAGGGTGACTACTATTTCATATAATTTCAAAACTACTAATAAATAACGCTGAAATACTTAAAATTATGCCTAAATGTATAAAATATATGTTTTTAAATGTAAATAATTTATTAATAATTATTTATTTTCCGATACCAAAGTCCGATACTCCGATACGATACCGCCGATACTACCGATATCGCCGATACCAATACTCATAGGAATAGTCCGAAACCGATTTCGATACCGATATTGTGAACCTTGTCCTTATTATCTAGCAAGCACTACCTTAGTCTAGTCACACTAGCATTAATTACCTATAATTCCTACCATGTCTACAATCACACATTACACTCCAAGCCATGGCATGGTAGGCCTGCCTTTCATTCGTCACTCTCTAAAGCACACATACACATATATATGTATATCACAGTTAGATGTATAGATATATACATCTATATAAAAGCACCCAACTGACTTATGCAGATGAAGAACTGGCACTGTCCTTGACACAATGAACATATACACCATGAACCCAAACTCCATATTCACATTTACAAATCCAAACACCACCAAAGTAATGGATAACACCCAATATGGATAACACATTATTTAGCCAATATATAAACTCAGATGAATTTGATAAGCAAAGCCCCCCGCCGCCCCCGACCAAAGCCCGCCGCCCAGCCCCCCGTGCCTCCGCCCCAAGCCCGCCGCCCAGCCCCCGTCGCCCCCGCCCCAAGCCTGCCGCCCAGCCCCCGACGCCCCCGCCCCAAGCCCGCCGCCCAGCCCCCGATGCCCCCGCCCAAAGCCAGCCGCCCAGCCCCCGATGCCCCCGCCCCAAGCCCGCCGCCCAGCCCCCGATGCCCCCGCCCCAAGCCCGAATATCCCCAAGCCCGCCGCCCCCGCTGCCACTACGTCGACAAACTACGACAGAGAGAGAGAGAGAGATCGAGAGAGAGAGAGAGAGAGAGAGAGAGAGGGGATTACCTTCGGGAGAGAGAGGAGAGGACGCCGACGCCGTTCACCGAAGCCGCGCGCGAGAGAGAGAGAGAGAGAGAGAGAGAGAGAGCGAGAGTGAGAGAGGAGAGAGATTAAATTTGGGGGGAATGTGAAAAGTTCCCCCCGCCTTTTCATTTAAGTTTGGAACGTAAATTTAGCGACGAAATAGCGACGGCTAATAATCCGTCGCTAATTAGTCGCTATTATAGATTATCCGACTAAATATCCGTCGCTACGTAGTCCAAGAAATGTACCGCCAAATTCCTACACAATTACTGCCAAATAATCGACTACGTAGCGACGACTCGACATCCGTCGCTATAATACCAACAGCCTAGCGACGGATATGCGACCTTTCCTCCCCCTAAAATTAAAATAAAAAATGGCAAAGGCGTGTAGTCGGTACTCAGTCGCTGAGCGGCCACGAAGCCGTCGCTAACACCGACGAAAAATTTTTGTCGCTAAATATCCGTCGCTAATTGAGTGTATTTTGGTAGTAGCAAAAGAGAGAGCAACTAATTAACAGAGTAGACTTTAATTTTACAAGAGTTCAGGCAAGGAGATTTATCTTAATTCATTCAAACTTGTTTGTCGTGGAGAATTGGATTTGGGTTTGAAAGATAAAAATAAGAAAAAGAGGAAGGGGGAATAATTTATTACTGATTGATGGGAAAATGAAATACAATCCAAACTTCTTACATCCTCTATCCAAACTTCTTACATCCTCTAGGTATATGATAACTTGGACCGGAATTGCTTGAATTCCCACTTTGAACGTTCTGCCAATTTCCGCCAAAAAAACTACTGAAATTTAGATCATGGAGGCCTGGTCTTTTTGGTGCACTTAGCACTTGTAGAATATCCGGTGGGCGTCTTTTTGTTTTTTTGTTTTTTGCTTCAACACTCTCCCTCAAGCAAGACATGGAGAAAATGCTGGTCAAGCAAGCTTGTCCCATAGTCCTTGAAATATGGGCTTGTAAACGTCTTTCTGAACACATATGCAAGTTGTCGAACAGAAGAAAGATAGACAAGAAAATTTTTCTTGGAGTCAAGTTTCTATCAAAAGAAATGACGATCAATCTCTATGTTCTTGGTTCGACCATGCTGAACCGCTTTATTACAATATTTATAGCTGTTCTGTTATCACCATAAAGTTGAACAAGAAGTTCAAACTCCATTTCTAGTTCTTGAAGAAGTCTTCTAAGCCAAACTCCTTATCCAATTTCTTGAGGTAAAACTATGTACTCCACTTTTATACTGGATCTCGAAACCACCGACTATTTTTTACTTCTCCAAATTACTAAATTTTCTCCAACGTAGGAACAATTATTAACATATCGTTGATCTCTGATCATCAACAAATCTTGACTAATTAGCATATGTAAAAACTATTTTCGTAGATGAACTTTTCGCTTGAACAAGGTCCCTCTTATTTGAGAAGTATTCAAGTAACATAGGATTCGCTCCACAACAAAAGGTGTACCGTCTGAGGAGCATGCATAAACTAACTCACAACACTAATTGCATATGCAATATTTGGACGAGTAATTGACCCGTAAAGAAGTTTTTCAACCAATCTATGATATTGGCGGACATCTTCTAACGTTTCACCCCTATGGAACTAAGATGATGATTTGGATCAATAGGTGACTCAATCAGTCTTGAACCCATTTGTCGGGTTCCTTCAGCAAATCAACTTGTTTGTTGTAGAGATTTGGATTAGGGTTTGAGAAATAAGATGAAGAAAAGATGGGGGAAAATATTATTATTGATTGACGGGAAAATAAAATACAATCCAAACTTCTTACATCCTCTAGCTGCTAAATTGGATTGGAATTCTTGAGTTTCTAGTTTGAGTGTTTAGAACATGGAGTTCTGGGCTTTTGGTGCACTTGACACCGATAGGATATTCGGTGGTCGTCTGTTGTTTTTGTTTCTCCAACGCTCTCCCTCAAGCAAGACATGGAGAAAATGTTGCTTATGCAAGCTTGTCCCATAGTCTTTGAAATATGGGCCGTACAATTGCCTTTGTGAACACATATTGCAGCTATAGAGCAGACAAAATATACACATAAAAAACTTTCTTAGAATTAAGCTTCTATCGGAAGAAATGATGATCAATCTCTATGTTCTTGGTTCGACCATGCTGAACTTGCTTATTACAATACTTATAGCATGCTCGATTATCACTATAAAGTCGAACAAGAAGTTCAAACTTTATTTCCAGTTCTTGAATTAGTCTTCAGCCAAACTTTTCTCTAATTCTTTGAGCTAAAGTTCTGTACTCTACTTTTACGCTGGATCCTGAAACCATGACTACTGTACGTTACAATAGAAGAGGAGTCAAAGAAAACTTGAGATCTGCAAGGTATACAAAACAAAATATCCAATTCAGAATTATTACTAAAATCTAAAATAAGTACGAGATCGAATTAAAGTACAATAAAGCAGAAAACTACACAGATGCTTCTACTAACAAAGCTCGGAGGTAGTCAGTGTTAGAGTTAATCATGTTACATACACGTGGAGTGCATGGAAGAAGAATCAGCAAGATGGTTGAAGAGGTGGTTGTTTTGGGTTTGAATAAATCCCGGTCTTTAGGAAAATTGTTATTTGATCTACTCTTTCACTTTGTTGTCATGGAACTAAAATATGGTTACGTGTGCTACTTTTATGCTTTTTTTTGTTAAAGTTGTAAATGGCTATTAATGCCAAGTTGGTGTTGAACAAATAACAGAGATAATTGAGATCAAGAATAAATTACTCCACTTATTACTCCATTGTCTTTCAGTCAACTAGATTACCATCAACCTTCATCCGCTCCTCGTAGTAGAGTACAAACAGAGAAGTACCGAAGTCCATCTACTCAGTGTGAACTCTATCCAGAAAACTTCATCCTCTCTTCCCTAGACTTAATATGCGACCAGGAGTCCACTTCCTTGGTGTACCAGAGATACAGCAGATGGGGGTCAGGGAGGAGCTCCTTCCTTGCAAGTAGTGCATATCATGGAAAACAAGAAGAAACAAAATACAGAAATTCAGCAAAAGTTGTCGAATAACATCTTAGAATATAAACTAGTCTCTGATTCCAAGTAGATACTAATAAAAGCTTTCGAAGAAAGAATTAAAAAGAAATTATCGTCCATTTATGTGAATCAAGTATGTGGTCTGCCCTTCAATGATTGTAAATGCACTTAGGCACTGTTCATATCAACACATTCTTCTATCACTAAAAAAAATGAAGAAACTTAAAGAAGTCATCATTTCTGATTCCGCGCATGGTTCCATGACCTAAAAACATCAAGAAAAGAAGTAAAGCATTAGAAATATGCTCTAATTTTTGAAGTTTCAAATTTATTTTATGTCAATAATATAAAAAAATAAGTAAAACAAGGTAAACATTCATCAAAGTTAGGAGGAGACAAATACAATCCAGGTAATAGCAGTTTACCTTCAAGTTATGTGTACATCATTATGCTATGCTTGAGTCTATTGATACGATCTATCACTAAACTATGTTTGACTTAAGTTTTACATACTTTGTTTCCTTGAAAGAGTACCAACCTAGGCCACTCCCAAACTGAAATTGTTGGTCTCCATTCTAAGACATAATGGGTTGCCTTCTACGTTGCAATGTTGCATGTAGAATACATTCATCTTGACTCAGCTTAATGGATTTCTCTTGTAGCAATATTGCATGTACAACAACTTGGACTCGGTTTCAAGCTCGGAGTCAAAGCTCAGTATCAGCTCAATAATTTATAATTCGAGCTGGGCTCGATAATTTCTTTAATTTCTAACTAGAACTTGTGATGAACTTGATAACTTCAGGATATAAATGACCAGAGCTTAAGCATGCCAACCTCGGCTCAAGGTCGATTGCAGTTAAGTGTTGAACCAACAGACATGGATTAATTACAGAGACCAAGAAAGTCCATATATCATAGTGTACACAAGCCAACATTGCACCAACATCAAGTACATAACATTTGGTAAGACCTGAAAAACTACAGAGCATATATAAGAAAATTCAAATATATAACCGATCTACATACCTGAACCTGAGAATCTTGTTGACAACAATTGTAGTTCTGGAGTTCAAGCTGAAACCATCCAGATGGCAACTCAATCCTAATATTCTAGTTGACTGCAACAAAACAATTGTAGTCACAAAAGGATCCAGTCATAATACCTATCAAGTATACGAAGTTACATCACATGTACAAACTCTTGTTACAATGTTACCCAAAATCACATGACTAATACAATAAATACCAGTTACATCACATGTAAGTTATATGAAGTTACAACATGTTAGGATAAGCCAAGTATCAGACCAGCAGATAATACCTATCAAGTAGGGGTTGTAAATTACAAGAGAAACATCCGGCTATTGGATCATACACAATCCCCTGCAGAATTATCAACTTCAACATCGACTTCAACATTTGGGTGGTTCACGAGCAAGCCATGAGCTACCGCGGATTCGCTTCCTCCAGCATAGTAGGCCTGACCTTGAGGTTTTGTTTGGTTGCTAAGAAAATGAGGGTCAAGGAAAGAGGAAATAAAACTTAGAATCCTATGAAAATTAACCCATTTCTATGAGAACATTTCCACTCTTCCTTCCCTAGTTTACCACCAAACCAAACACACACTTGAGGAAAGAGGAAACGAAACTTAGAATCCTATGAAAATGAAAAACTCGATTTCCTAAACGATCATTATGATAGGTTCGATGCAATCTATAATCGTGAGTAGCTCTATTCTAGACACACATGCAGCTGAAAGAGAACTGATTTGGTGAGATGGTAAGACGACCCATAGAGAGTCAAAGGCACTACAAGAGAATTTGATTATTCATACTTGGATTTGGTGGTCAATGTGACTCCATTCATCATGAACAAGTGAGATTGAATGAATTGATAGTTCAAATGGAGTAAGCTAGGGATGTCAATTTTTTCGAACCAGATGAGGACCCGATTTTTTTTCGACCGGGATAGATTTTGGATTTAAATATGGGGGCGAGGGTGGGAATGGAGATTTAAAAAAATTCTTTGAGTGGGTTTGGGGACGAGTACGGATATAGTACTTTCCACCCCGATAAATTTCCAGCAGCGATTACTTATAACCATATTTGATACAAATTGGTATGAGTTAGACACTAATATACCTTTTGATGAAAAATAGCTTTTATTAATCTGTCTTTTAAGTTTTTTTGGAATGAAAACAATTCTTTTTTAAGCTTATATTATAGAGGAAAAATTGTTAACGTAGCAAGGGACGGGGACGGAGAAACCCATAGACCCTAAAAGTGCTAATGGGACGAGAGGGTGGGGGACAGGGACGGAGAGTGCATTGTTTAACGAAAATGGAGATGTGATAAAAATAAAACCTGCCTAGGAACGGGGACGGAGACTGAAATGGGGGTATGGTCCCCCGTCCCTACCCACCCGTTGCCATCCCTAGAGGAAGCAAAGGAGTTTGACGAGGGATTAGTAACAACATCACGAGGACTTGCCTTATGGAACCATCAATCTACACCCAAAGTGCATAGGCATAAACATTTGTTGGTGTTTTTGCCTTTAGACTAGGAAAGATAGTCCCACATCAGCTACACCAAATGGTAAGTATCTCAATATAATGCATTGCTTGTGTTGAGGTATGTGATGGAACTGGAGATTCCCAGGACCCTTCCTTTGGTGTGGTATTGATCGATAGAAAGTTAAACAGATCTTATACGTATTCTAACCCTTCATAGGCAGAAACTAGGGTTCACGAATTATACCTACGATGGAAAGGAGACAAGTAATTCCTGGCAATCTCGAGCGGATGACCCTAAGATCTTCTGCACGTATTTCTTCCTCGAGTTAGACGTCGTGTGGGCGACGATCTTCCAACTTTTTCTTCTCCTTAGCGGCACTCTCTTTCTCTCCTTACGTGAATCACGAATTTAGAGAAAATTTCAGATTTCTGATCAGTAATCTGGCGGCCAGAGAATAGAGGATATATATAGGCTACGGCAGGGACCATAAGGAGAAATTAGGGTTAGGCCTCCTAACGGATCTGGATATCCCGTGTTCAGCCCGAACACACAATCCAGGCCCATTAATAATAGCTCGGTCCACTAATGAGCTATTGTTGCACTACCTCCCTAATCCCAAATTATGTTTGTTCCTTTTATTATATGCTCGTTTGGCTCCCCATGTTAAGATATCGTATGTCCGTCGATCAAATTAAGTTACTGACAACTATATTGATTTGACATCTTTTATCCTTAAGCAGTACCGCTCAACTTTATTTCTCATGTCGGATATAATCCACTGCAGGGTTTACATGACAATCCTTATGAGCTCCTCAAGAGGACATCATCAACCCGATGTATCGTGACATGGATTCCATTTATAATCAATAGCCCATCATACATACAATGTTATTACCCAATTCATAGAGGTTGTTGATCTATAATGAATCTCACTCTTTTATTAGTCAAAGTAATGCACATTGCATATACATGTCCGTTATTACATCCGGATTAAGAGTACAAGCATCCATAATAACAGAGGTATTTGTTCTCTTATGTAGTCAGTACAAAGAGAACAACCTCAAGTGGTCCTGTTCAATACACACAAAGTGTACTAGTATAAACCTATAGTCAAGATAGACTAATACCAGATTACACTACAACCTTTCCAATAGATTGTCCAAGTCCATCTAAGTTGTGAACTATTTATATACTTCATAGGAAACTGATAATATGATCTTCTGTGTGACATCACACACCATATTATCTACAATATAGACTATCAGACTTTTGCATTAACACTTGCAACAAATACAATATGCAAATATTTGCCCATATGATTCTTATTCAAAATTTAAGGAAATAAGGTTACTACAAAAGTGATGCTTTTAGTATATAACCCTAACAATCTCCCACTTATACTCAAAGCATTGCTTTTCAGTATACTGTTACAAATCTCCCACTTATACTTAAAGCCATGCTGCTACACATCTGACTCCCATTCCCTCAACATGACTGTCAAAAGCCTTAGTTGGTAAGCTCTTTGTAAAGGGATCAACTAGGTTGTCGGCTGATGCTATCTTGATCACAGCAACTTTTCTTTTCTTTACGAAATCTCGTATCAGGTGGTACTTACGCTCAATGTGTTTGCCTGTCTTATGGGCTCGTGGTTCCTTCGAGTTTTCCACTGTACCACTATTATCACAATAAAGTGTAATAGACTTAGGCAAACTAGGTACCACATCTAAGTCCAACACAAAGTTTCTGAGCCAAACCACTTCTTTGGCTGCCTCAGAGGCTGCTACATACTCGGCTTCCATGGTGGAATCAGCAATACATTTTTGCTTGATACTCCTCCACACAATGGCTCCACCTCCCAAAGTAAACACATAACCTGAGGTAGATATCCTGAAATCCCTGTCTGACTAAAAATCTGAGTCTGTATACCCCAAGGGAACTAAACTATCTGCCTGGTAAACTAGCATATACTCTTTAGTCCTTTTCAGGTACTTCAAAATATGCTTTACGGCAGTCCAGTGCTCTTGTCCTGGGTTAGACTGATATCTGCTGACCATGCCTATGGCAAAGCAGATGTCTGGTCTCGTACATAGCATTGCATACATTAAGCTTCCTACTGCAGAAGCATAAGGAACTGCCTTCTTGTTCTCTATCTCTTTAGGTGTCCTCGGACACTGCTCCTTTGATAGAGCAATTCCATGTCTAAAAGGTAAGAAACCTTTCTTAGAATTTTGCATACTAAAACGAGTTAGTACAGTATCGATTTGGGAAGCTTAGGATAAGCCCAACATCCTTTTCTTGCGATCTCGTAGAACTTTGATCCCAAGGATGTGACCTACTTCTCCCAAGTCCTTCATATCAAACTGTTTGGATAACCATACCCTTACATCAGATAATACCTTCACATTGTTTCCAATGAGCAAGATGTCATCCACATAAAGTACTAGGAACACCACCACGTTTCCGTCACACTTTCTGTATACACATGATTCATCCTGACATTGATCAAATCCATAGGATTTTATCACCTGATCAAAACAGATGTTCCAAGATCTGGAAGCTTGCTTAAGTCCATAAATGGACTTTTTGAGCTTACAAATAAGATGCTCCTGGCCCTTTTCAATGAACCCGTCTGGTTGCTTCATATAGATGTCTTCCTCAAGACTTCCATTAAGGAAAGCTGTCTTGACATCCATTTGCCAAATCTCATAATCGAGATGAGCTGCAATAGATAAAAGAATCCGAATAGACTTAAGCATGGCTACAGGAGAAAAGGTTTCTTCATAATCGATACCCTCTTTTTGAGTAAAACATTTTGCTATAAGCCGAGCTTTAAAGGTTTCAACCTTACCGTCTGATCCTCTTTTTCTCTTATAGACCCACTTGCATCTAATGGCTTTTACACCAACGGGTGGTTCTACAAGCTCCCAGACCTGATTAGAATCCATAGATTCTATTTCAGATGTCATTGCTTTTTGCCATGACTCTGCATCTTTATCTTGGAGTGCTTTATTGTAGGTACAGGGATCATAATCTTGTTCCTCAGGGACGAAGTCTGATGACTCTCCCAAGAATATATATCTATCAGGTTGTATCACAACCCTCCCACTACGATAAGGCACTATCGATTGTGGTGTAACATTTGTGACACGTTATGCAGTTATTTGTGGTTCATCCTCTTGTACTGTTGGTACTGAAGTACTTGGTGTCTCACATCTCAGTTCTTCTAGAACAACTCTACTTGTGGGTTTATGTTTCATCACATAGTCTTCCTCTAAGAATCGGGCATTGGTGCTAACAATGACATTCTGATCCTTAGGACTATAAAATAAACCTCCTTTTGTTCCTCTTGGATAGCCTACAAACAAGCGTACTTCTGTACGAGATTCCAACTTATCTGCTTTCCCATTCAGCACATGTGCTGGACTACCCTAAATGCGAATATGTTTCAGACTAGGCTTACGCCCAATCCACAGCTCTGTGGGAGTAAGAGGTACTGACTTAGAAGGAACCAAGTTCAAAATATAAGTTGCAGTCTCTAAGGCATATCCCCAAAACGAATCTGGCAAATCCGAATAACTCATCATTGATCTAACCATCTCAATAAGAGTTCTATTCCTTCTTTCGGCTACACCATTCTGTTGGGGCATTCCAGGTGCAGTCAATTGGGATACAATCCCAGCCTCTGATAAATAATCGCTAAACTCTCCAAAGAGGTACTCGCCACCACGATCTGATCGTAATGACTTGATACATTTTCCATGACGTTTCTCCGTTTCAGCCTTGTACTCTTTGAATTTCTTAAAGCACTCAGACTTACGGCGCATCAAATAAATGTATCCATACCTTGAATAATCGTCAATAAATGTGACAAAATATTCAAAGCCACCTCTAGCTTGGATAGTCATGGGTCCACACAAATCAGAATGAACCAATTCCAACACATCTTTGGCCCTATACCCCTTTGCCGTAAAAGGCCTTTTTGGTCATTTTACCTTCCAAGCAGGATTCACAGAATGGTAGTGCCTCAACTTCCAATGAACTCAAAGGTCCATCTTCAACCAGTCTTTGAATCCTTCTTAGGTTAATATGCCCCAATCGTAAGTGCCAAAGATATGTTTGGTTCATACAAGAAGGTTCTTTTCTCTTATTTAAGTTAGATGACATATTATTCATTTCCATAAGTTGCATTGTGGGCGAAATAGGATTAATGACATACAAATTATCAACCAATACACCAGAACAGATAAAATGTTTATTCTTTCTAATAACAATATTGTCATTAAAATAAACTGAATATCTATCCTTAACTAACATAGAAACAGAAACTAAATTCCTTCTAAGTGAAGGTGCATAAAGACAATCTCTCAATGTCAAAGACTTATTTCTACCAAAAGACAAAGTAACATCTCCTAATGCAACGACCGATACTTTTGTAGCATCACCCATGAACAAGCATATCTCTCCATCACTGAGCCGTCTGGTTTCCTGTAACCCCTGTAATGTATTGCAGACATGATTAGTGGCTCCTGTATCTACACACCAGGTGCCGGTAGATAACACCGCTAAACATGTTTCAACTACTAGTAAATGAGATATACCTTCTTTGTTCCCTTGTTTGGGAAGTGGACAATCAGTCTTCCAATGTCCTGACACTTTGCACTTGAAACATTTGCCTTTCGACTTTTTCACCGCGCCTTGAGGTCCCATGCCCTTCTTTGCTAAGTTTGCCTGTTTCTGAATGTTATTCTTCTTCTTACCGCCTTTTGGCTTAGAAGTAGAAGCCTTTTCAGAAACAAAAACATGACCACTCTGCCTAAAGAGAGATTCAGCGTCCTGTAGCTCTTTTGCAAGTTCTGCCAAACTATACAACCTTTTGTTCATGTTGTAATTAAGGCAGAAATTGTCAAAACTTTTAGGCAGAGTCCCGAGAATGATATCGACCTGGGTTTCTCCATCGATTTCAGCACCAAGGATCTCCATCTCATTCAGATGACCCATCATCTTGAGAACATGATCCCTTACTGGTGTGCCCTCAGCCATTTTTGTATTCATCAAACATTTTATAGCAAACTGCCTAGCTGCTCTACTCTGATGTCCGAAGATTTCCTTGAGGTTATACATCATGTCATAAGCTATGGTCATGGCCTGATGCTGATATTGCAGTACATTTGACATAGATGCCAGAATGTAACACTGCGCCATCTCATCTGCCTTTTTCCACTTCTTATAAGCCTCTTTGACCTCTTCATCAGAGTTAGCATCAGGCTTAGGTGGGCATTCCTCAACAAGTACATATTTGTACTCCTCAGTAGTCAGAACAATGTCCAAATTACGTTTCCAGTCAATATAATTAGGTCCAGTAAGTTTGTTTTCTTTAAGAATCACCATAAGTGGACTGAAAGAACCCATTTTTTTAAAATCCTAAGAATCACATAAATAAAATTATGTAGGGCAAAAAAACTTTTTGAATTAACTAAATATTGATTCCCTCAAAACAATAATAAGAAATTCACCAACACCTTGAACACTATGAATTTAGCATGCCACGATAGTGTGGACGTATACAAATTCAACTTTGTTCAAGTAGATTTTTCTTATTAATTTTAGTATCATGGCAATATAACTTTATGATAAATAAAATTAATATGCTGGTCTTGCTCTGGTCATACAAATAATAGCAGTGACTCCGATGGGGAGGATACCATTATTTGTATCTAAGTGTATACCATTACTTAATACTAAGTCCATTACCTTCTAATGAGTTCCTTCAGATGGAGAAGTGAACACATACTAGGTAACATTCTACAATTATCCCTAAGGAAGTTTGTACTGGTGATCCATAATTATACTTATCCGATATGGAGGAAAGCACTAAAGCCAACACGCAAGTATAATTACATCACCTACAAACCAGTAATGGAGACCATAGGATTTATACTAAATAAAAATCCTTTCCCACTTAGTTATTTAACAATGAGGGTTTTTCTACTAGTTGATATTATGTCCATGTTGTCCATTATTAATGTAGGCTTGGTTTTTCAAAAAAAACAACCACACAATAATAAACATGCATAATTAGAAAAAGCAAAATGACAAAAATAAGAGAAAATATCCAACTATTATGGTCATCTTTGCTGCTCCGTCCTCAACTATCCGAATCCAAAATCTGGCGTTGCGCAGATCTATACGGGGTTCGACCTTTTTTTTAGGTTTTGGTTGTCGATTCCTTCATCGAAAATCATCTGTCTGTCTCTGGATTGCTCAAAACCAGCATCTCGTCCGGCGTCAGAAACAGCCACCACCGCCATCACGATTGATCAAAAATAATTAAAATTACATCAATCCTATGCCTCCCGAAGGAGTTCACACATAATCTAGATTGAAAAATTAAATTAATAAGCACGATCAACCCTTGTGATTTTAATTACATCCACAGCAACAACAACATCCACGACATGTCCATGGTTTAAACAACACAATAAAAAAACATACATTGGACCATAATAGTTGGATCTAAGATACCTGTAAAACCGAGTTAGAACAGATCTACATCTACCGACTATTACATAGCGCAAGTTTTATTGGACAACATAGACGTATCAATCAATACGTAGATCCAAAGTGGCTCTGATACCAATTGATAGAACTGGGGATTCCCAGGACCCTTCCTTTGGTGTGCGTATTGATCGATAGAAAGTTAAACAGATCTAATACGTATTCTAACCCTTCATAGGCGGAAACTAGGGTTCACGAATTATACCTGCGACGGAAAGGAGACAAGTAATTCCTGGCAATCTCGAGCGAATGACCCTAAGATCTTCTGCACGTATTCCTTCCTCGAGTTGGACGTCGTGTGGGCGACGATCTTCCAACTTTTTCTTCTCCTTGGCAGCACTCTCTTTCTCTCCTTACATGAATTACGAATTTAGAGAAAATTTCAGATTTCTGATCAGTATTCTGGCGGCCAGAGAATAGAGGATATATATAGGCTACGGCAGGGACCATGAGGAGAAATTAGGGTTAGGCCTCCTAACGGATCTGGATATCCCGTGTTCAGCCCGAACACACAATCCAGGCCCATTAACAATAGCTCGGTCCACTAATGAGCTATTGTTGCACTACCTCCCTAATCCCAAATTATGTTTGTGGGCTCCTTTTATTATATGCTTGTTTGGCTCCCCATGTTAGGATATCGTATGTCCGTCGATCAAATTAAGTTACTGACAACTATATTGATTCGACATCTTTTATCCTTAAGTAGTACCGCTCAACTCTATTTGTCATGTCAGATATAATCCACCTGCAGGGTTTATATGACAATCCTTATGAGCTCCTCAAGAGGACATCATCAACCCGATGTATCGGGACATGGATTCCATTTATAATCAACAGCCCATCATACATATAATGTTATTACCCAATTCATAGAGGTTGTTGATCCATAATGAATCTCACTCTTTTATGAGTCAAAGTAATGGACATTGCATATACATGTCCGTTATTACATCCGGATTAAGAGTACAAGCATCCATAATAACAGAGGTATTTGTTCTCTTATGTAGTCAGTACAAAGAGAACAACCTCAAGTGGTCCTGTTCAATACACACAAAGTGTACTAGTGTAAACCTATAGTCAAGATAGACTAATACCAGATTACACTACAACCTTTCCAATAGATTGTCCAAGTCCATCTAGGTTGTGAACTATTTATATACTCCATAGGAAACTGATAATATGATCTTCTGTGTGACACCACACACCATATTATCTACAATATAGACTATCAGACTTTTGCATTAACACTTGCAACAAATACAATATGCAAACATTTGCCCATATGATTCTCATTGAAAATTTAAGGAAATAAGGTTACTACAAAAGTGATGCTTTTAGTATATAACCCTAACAGTATGCACATGAGCTGTGGTAGGGCACAAGTGTGTGCCATGTGGAAGTATTTTTCTAGAAGGAAAAAAGGATTAATTCCAACAAGGATGCAAGTTGATTTTTGTTGTGCGGACTCGGACTCGAACACGGACTCCAGGATGTCTCGTGCATGCACGGGAATGTTCAGGGGATAGGCGTGGACTGACACACTTCTATGCTGATTGTGGGATGATCTAAAATATCAAACTCTATTTTTGAGTATTGGTATTTTAGTTCCACATCGGATAGGAAAAGAGGTGAAGTCTCACTCCTCTCTATAAATAGAGCCCCTTGACCTTTTTTTGAAAGATGCACCAAAGAAGAGAGTTAAGGGAGTCCGTAAAGTTCAGGAAGCTCGTTCAAGTCTCAAAAATTGACTGACGAGCATTCCAGAAGTTCTCTAAGAACTTGCTAGTTCCTGGAAGCGGATCGTATATAAGCGAATCTTACTTTGAGCAACGGTGATCTGATCACCCCAACAAAGCTGCCTTTTACTTTCTTCTTTCCTTCTCTTCTTCTCTGATCTAATCAGAAACCTCTTGTGTACTTTCATCGCTGCTGCTGCTAGCAACTCAATTTGTACCTTTCTAAAAGAAGCTCTACATTCGTTTGCTGTTGTAACAAAATCTCTTTAGATTTTCGTTACCCAGAATCCTCCAAGGATCTCTGTAGTGCACCTTCTTTGAAGTGTTGCTACGAAACGTTGTTGCTATTTTGACAACTATTTTGATTCTCTGTTTTCCATCGAAAATTATGCCTCGGGAATAACAATTTCAAAACAAGATTTATATTCGATAGAAAACAACCGTGCAAACCTTCTCGATACAAGTTTTAACAAACTTGAGAAGTTTGACGGGGAGCATTACAACGTCTGGAAGAGAAAGGTCAGCATTAATCTTCAACTCGTGAGCGTTGACTTCATGTTGACAGATCCTGAGCCTTTAAGTCCAGAAGGTGAAAAAGCTCGAAGGGTCGCTGAGGCCACTGCTCTGCAATCCATGTGGAGTAGAGATAACAATCTTTGTAAGTTGCTTATCTTAAACTCTATAGAAGACTCTCTGGCAGAGTCATATTCCAAGAAGGTGAAGGCCAAAGAGATCTAGAATTCTTTGGGTAAGCTATATGAAGATGATGAGAACAGGTTCAAAATCTTCATCGTCGAGAAGTACCACAAGTGGCTCTTCGAAGACGATATGGCGATGCTACCTCAAGTGAAGGAATTCTTGAAGTTGTGCAAGAAGTTGGATGACGAGAAGATGCCCCTCGTCGACAAGTTTGTCGTTGGAGGGATAGTGTTGAAACTTCCTGCTAGTTGGAACAACTTCTATGCTAGAATGCGTCGAAAGAAGCTGAACATTAGCTTGGAAGATCTTCTACAAGAGATCCATGTTGGGGACGAAATGCGATCTCAACAGAAGATGGACTCTCTGTCCAAACAACTGGCTAAGGCCAACTTGGTGCAGACAAGAGAGTTCAAGGGAAAGCAGGTGGCTTCTCATTACAAGAAGAAGGACTCTACTAATCTGAAAGTGAAGGGTCCTTTGTTCAAGCAACAGAAGTCCAAGTCCCATGTGACTTTCTTCAACTGTGGCAAGAAGGACCACTACAAGAGTGAATACAAATCCAAGCCCAAACCAAAATAGCAGGTATGGCTAAACTTGGTTATTTTGATTACTTAACTTGGTTGCTATTATAAGGACGAGTCGTGTTATGACAAAGGTCTCGATGGCGAACATGTATCTAGCAGAATATCTGAAGATCGAGACAGTGGTTACGAACCACCGACAAGGATATTAAAATACGTGTTACACGTACCAGAGATTTTCGAAGATTCGATCTCAGGAAGTCTGTTATCTGATATAGACTTGAAAGATGGACATATTCGTACTAGCCAGATGGTAATTTCTTTGCGAGGAACATGCTTTGAAAAGATGTTTGGTACTGAAGGGATGTTCGAACTTCTGTTGATGGCAATAAAGTTACTTCGTTGAATGGACTAAGAGTTGTTCTATATAGAAGCAGACTCAATATATCCTACCCGGGCCTTATCTTCAGAATGTGGGGATAAGGAGGTGGAAGAATTTAAGGTCTGTGCAGATACAAGAAGATCAGGAAGCTGCTCAGACGATTGAACTAAAGTACTGATCATCTGGAGTTAGTACACTCAGATATCTGTGACTTCATCAATTCTCCATAGAGGCCGGTTCGACTTGTTTCTCGAAGTGCATGTTCGCATGACTTCTCAAATTGAAGGATGCAGCATTCGAGTAGTTCAGATACTTCAGGGATGAAGCTGAACATTAAACCAGAAGTGATCCATGTGGAGTGTATAGACTCATGAATTCGTATCGTTCTGCAGAGAACATGAAATTGTTAATGAGATGACTGCTCCGTACTCCCCTCAATCAAATGGTGTTGTAGAAAGAAAGAACAGAATGTTAACAGAGATAATGAACTCATTGCTGTTAACTGTGGGTCTTCCAAATTACTTCTGGGGTGAAGCAAGTACTTACGGATATTCTTATTCTGAATAGAGTACCGTATGCAACTTCAGATATAACTCCTCATGAACTCTGGTTCAAAGTCAGACCTAACTTAAATGTCATTCGAGTGTGGGGGTGTCTGGCTTATGTCAAGCTCCTAGATCTGATGATTCAGAAGCTGGGAACAAGGACTACGGAGACGATTTTCTTGGGGTACGTCGAGAAGAGTGATGCTCAGAGATTTTTTAATATTGAGTCAAATCATATCATTGAATCTCGTGACGCAGAATATTTTGAAGATAAATTTGTAAGGCACAAGAATATTTTCTTACGGATATACTGGAGAACAATGAGGGTAAGCAAGAAACTGAAGTTTTCAATAAAGAAGTAGTCCAAGAAGATGTTGTTGTTGAAACAACGGTTGAATCAGAACTCATTGAGCTGTTAGCGAAGCATTTGAGGAGGCCGAAGGACCGAAAATAACTTTATCACCTATCATGTGAAAGCAGATTCGATTACCTATGTGAGGCGACGAAGACCAGGGACGCAATTTTCTGCAAGGAGGCGATTGATAATAAAATTGATTCCATCACCTCAAATAATACTTGGGTGTTGGTTGATCTTCCTGAAGAGGTAAAATCCATCGGATGCAAATGGATCTTCAAGAAGAAGATGAAAGCAGACGGAACTATTGACAAGTTCAAGGCTAGATTGGTAGCCAAGGGGTTTTTTCAGAAGCAGGAGATTGACTACTTTGACACGTATGCTCTAGTAGCCCAGATGACCACCGTCAAAATGTTGATTGCTCTCGCAGCAATACATAAAATAGTAATACATCAGATGGATGTAAAAATGGCTTTCCTAAATGGCGAGTTGACCGAAGAGATTTACATGCAATAGCCTGAGGGATTTGTCGTAAAGGGTCTTGAAGACAAAGTTTGTAAGTTGGTAAAATCCTTGTATGGTCTTAAACAGGCTCCCAAGATGTAGCATGAAAAATTTGACAAGGTTATAAGGTCAAATGGCTACATGGTCAGCGAGACGGACAAGTGTGTTTACACGAAGTTTGCTGATGGAAGAGGTATGATCGTTTGTCTGTACATGGACGATATGCTGATCCTAGGTATGGATATGGGCTATGTTACAGAGACAAAGAAGTTTATCTTGAGCAAGTTCAGTACGAAGGACTTGGAGGAAGCAGATGTGATCTTAGGGATCAAGATCATCCGGACAGACACTGGACCAGCGATGTCACAGTCTCATTTTATTGAAAAGATGATCACTCGTTACGGGTATCAGGATCTTCTAGGGATCGATACGCCGTAAAAGTGTGATCTGAAGCTGAAGTCTAATTCAGGGAAAAGTGTCAGACAGCTAGAGTATGCAAGCGTAATCGAAAGTTTGATGTATACTACTACTACTACCACATGGCCTGACATAGCTTTTGCCGTGGGAATGGTGAGTCGTTTCACGAGCAACCCAGACATTAAGCATTGGAAAGCTGTGAAATGGGTTATAAGATATCTCAAAAAGACTCAGACATATGCACTGTACTACAGAGGAGATCCATCGATAGTGGAAGGCTTCAGTGATGCCAGCTGGTGCTCAGAAGTAGAGAGCGAGAGGTCCACAGGTGGATACATTTTTACAATGGGTGGAGCTGCTATATCGTAAAAATCGAAGAAGCAGACTATGCACTCGCGGTCATCCATGTAATCTGAGTTCTTTGCACTTGATACCGCAGCGGAGGAAACAAAATAGCTTTGGGAGCTCGTGTATGATCTTCCAGTGGTTGGGACACAAATACCGGCGATACCGATATACTGCGACAACCAGGCGACTGCGACGGTGGCATCAAATGACCTCTTCAACGGGAAGAAGAGGACTATGCCTTTGAAGCACAGGGCAGTACACGATCTCATCAAGAGGGTTGTTATTGCAGTGATTGATGTTCGGAGTCAGGAGAACCTGGCGAATCCGTTCACCAAAGGCCTCAAGCGCCAGTTAGTCAATGACAAAACTTGTAAAATGGGCTTGAAGGCATTCTGATACTGTGTCATTACATTCCTACCATAAAGTTTTATTCTATTAGTTTAAAGATAAATCTACTAGACATCTAGATTTTGGTTCAAGGAAGGACTATTAACCGAAAGAATATCAGGTGCAGTGGGCAATCCTTTCGTATACTGCGGGGTCACGGACCTAGAACCACTGTTAGTGGGCGGCCCTCTGGATATTGCACGGTCACGTACCCAGAACCACTGTTAGTGGGCAATCCCTTAGGATATTGCAGGGTTTCAGACCCAGAACTACTATGAGTAGGCAATCCTTTGGGACCTTGCGGGGTTGTGAACCCAGAACCACTATTGTGTACTGTTTGTTCATTATAGAGAACAAAGTCCTGTGAGAGGATGGCTTAAATGCCTTAATGAGTTCTCAAGCAGAGTGAATACCTGGAATGCTTTACAGGAAGCACGGTAGTGCAACACTACAAGGAGTGAAACTCCATGCTACTGTGGGGTGACTCCACCATGCGGTTCCGGATTAGGGGTAATATCTCGGCTTTGTGAGCCAAGTCACAGTGGAGTAGCATCGTAAATAGGCAGGTAGCTTAATGCTGTATGTTAAAATTAAAGAGGGATTATCACTACCACATTTCTAGTTTGAGGGTATTTTTGTCTTTTTTTGAATTTTTTGAATTTAATATATTTTATTAGGAATTTTAAATAATTTAATTGAATGGTGTGATTTAAATACTAATTCATTTATTGCCATGTGATTTTGGTTAGCCTAACCTAGATTGGACCTAACCTAGATTGGTCATAACTAGTTTAGTTAGCCACTTTGAGAATTAGATGGTTTTGGTTAATGGTTTAAGTCAAGTTTAGTTAAGTTAAGTGATTTGTAAAAGACTAGGAAAGAGCCCTAGTTTCTAGGCCACCCATTAGCCTTGATTCATTCCTAGCCCTAGGATGTAATCTAAAAACCTTAACCCTAACTAAAGTGGCCAGCCAAGACCCCCCTTGTCTATATAATGTCTCCATAGGGATTTGTGCCTCTTTTTTATTAGTTCTTCATTTTCCTAAAGAATAGGAAAGCCTTTATTTATTTTCTTTATAGTTTAATCAATAGGACTCCATTTTTATTGGGATTTCTTCCATTGTGTTCTAATCAATGTTCTCTTGCTGATTGTGGAGTCAAATCTCAGATTTGCATCAATTTGGGAATTTTGGGTGGCTTTGAAGAACTCCTTGGAAGAGACTTGTTGTGTTGAAGAACACCATAGGTAAAATTCCTATCCACCCATTAAAACTAGGTTTTCTTTGCATAAATACCTAGCCCTAGGTGTCCTGGTCCTGTAGGAATAGGGTTTGCCATTTTTCGTGTCCTGTACGTGTCCGTATCGGACACGTATCAGTTCTGTGCGCAGGTGTTCGACGAAATGCCACAAAGGGCATTTCGTTCGAGATTTCAAATTGTGTTTGAATAGGAATTCGTGTTTTAGTGTCTCTTACACGTTTTTGACACACTGAGGTGATTTTGAGTCGTGTCCGAGTCACACTGGACCCGTAGACACGGTCGCGTGCACCTGGACAACACTTTTCTGCTACCCGCAGGATCGTGCGACTTGTTTTGGACACGTGGGCGCGTGTCCTTCGACATGGAGCTCGGGGCAGTGTCTGACACGACACTCCCCAAGTCTCGAGTCACTTGGTAGCGTGTCGGGTGTGTGCGGACACGTGCACTGGTCACGCGAGCCCGTGCTGTAACCCCTCTTCCCGGAATTTTGATAATATTTTTATTTATTTATTTGAATTAAATGATGATTTTTAGAGTTTTATAAATAATTACTTAGTTAATTATTACGGTAGTTGATTTTTAGCTATGATGGAATTTTGGAGTACACGGTGATTAGAAATCATGGCACGCATAGTGCAATGGCGTGCTTTGACTCGTGTACTAGCCCTGGTAGGGAAGGACGAGCCATAGTGATGTCCTAATTAGGAAAACCAAGCCAAGTTGCGACTTAACGCTTACCGAAGATTATTTAGTTATTAATTATATTATTGATTTTAGGGAAAATCAGTTATACCATTCTAGTCCGGACTAGACCCGAACTGAGCCCAAACCCATGTAGTCATGCGGGACGTGCTACGACATTCGTGTTGATGGAATTTGGTATGAGGGTGTTGTATTACGTTTTAATGATTTAATGAATATTTTCTAGTATTCGTAATTTTAATATTATAAATATCATTATTAATTAAAATTCAATGATATTTGGATAAAATGGGTCCATTGTACGTTTTGGGATTTTTAGATTGCACATAGTGGTATATACACCATTATGGATTTATTGAATTACGTTATTATTATTATTATTATTGATATTATTATTATTATTTTTATTATCAATATAATTGAGGTTATTAATATATATCATTATTTTATTATTGCTGGTTAAATTAGTTGGCAAATAAATGTTATACATATATTCGTATTTATGTAAATAGGTCATGCGCTAGGAATGGAAATAATGCGTTTTATTTAGATTTTATGGATTTTATATGATATAAGTATATGAGTATATAGATATATATATAAGTATATAATAAATAAATAAATAAAAGGAATGAACAGTGCAAAAGCACTGTTCACCCATCCCATTCCCGCGGTTGGGGCAAAACCGAGCCGCTCTCTGCAAGATTTTCGAAATCCATCCTATATGGATTTATGTCAATCTTTGATCAAATCACTCCGAATTTGATCTTGGGAAATACTTATCCAATTCTCCAGTGATTAGGATTAAAACCGATCAAAAATCTGGATTTAAACCGATCAAAAAATCAGTTTAAAACCTTCACGAGCGGAAATAGAAAACCATATTTCGACAACCAACCTCCATCATATTCGATTCTCTCGATCCCAGAGAGATTCCCGACCCTAGGTGAGCCCTCCAGCCAACTACGACCCATTACCGTCGTCCATATCGCGGGAGAAGTCACCGGTGGTAGGCTGACGATCAGCCGAGCGCACCAACAGCGCGTGAACAAGAGCAGGACAACCCAGTCCCGAGGCCAACTTCGCCGAACGTGTTCTTCCGCCACGCTCGACGGTTTTCAGAACCAATTTCACGGGTATGTAGTCAACCTAACCGACTTCAACATCCTCTAATTAAGTTTTAGGTTACACGAACCAGATTGTCTGATAACTCGACGAGAAGTCGACGGAAAACTGTCCTTAAACAGGACATATAGGTCAGCCCCAACCCCAACTTGGAAGGCCAGTCACGGCCAACCTACTGATACTTTTCAAAAAATAATTTAACATGATTAAAGTTAACATAACCAGGATCGAAACGCAACTCGTAGTTCTGTTTTTCGATATGTGTGCATGAATTAAATCGTTGACGAAGTTTACCGAAAAATTGTTTTCAAAACTAGAAAATTCCTCCGGTACGACGTGCGTCCCGCCAATCCAGGCAACATGGTCGCGAACCAAAGACATCAAAAGCTGCATAATGGCTTCGTGGTCGTGTGGGCTTTGACGGAATTCAAATTGGTCGCGTGTGCGCGACCAATTTGATGCGTATCTGTCGAAATTCTCCGTATCGGCCTCTGTGCAAATTTCCCAATTACTTTGTGCACGCTCATCAAATCGAAACAAAACTTGCGCCAACAGGTTCATATCGTTTTTCTGGTCCTGTATGCCAAGTTTGGTCCAATTCTGAGACAGTTGAATCGTACGTCGTTTTGCGGGCCCTACGGTCCCACTCAACGGGCAATTTTGTGCACGGTCCGCCGGAATCCAACTTTGGACATACGGTTGGGTTCGTATCAGAAAATTGGATCCGTAGACATATAGTTTGACGACTTTAGAGACCGTTGACTCTGGCATGCTTTTTGGTACAAAGCGGGTCCAACGGCGGACACCGTTTTGACCCAAAATTACCGTTTTGCCCCTGTGTCCAGAATTGGACTTAAGGACAGGCAATCCTAGCTAATTTGACTATTCTGAGAACAATGGTAATGTTTATTTTAGCTTCTGGGGACTGTTGAACGGGTTTTGACTATTGTGGCACATTGAGTAGTTCAGACTATCAGTTTCACCAGCAGAGGACCACAGGCGAGTACAGTTTATTGTCTGCATTTTGATATTGATCTTTACTATATTTCATTGATTAGTCATTGGTTATGTGATTTTTTATACTCTATTATAAATTGTTGAGTCGGGAATGAGAAGTACCAAGGATGTGTGATCCGACCGTAGACCGTGTTTATTTTCATGCAGTAGACCTCGTAGACCGTGTTTATTTTCATACAGTAGACCTCGTAGACCGTGTTTATTTTCATGCAGTAGACCTCGTAGACATTGTTTATTTTCATGCAGTAGACCTCGTAGACATTGTTTATTTTTATGCAGTAGACCTCGTAGACATTATTTATATTTCTGCAAGTAGACCTCGTAGACCGTGTTTATTTTTAATGTAAGTAGACCTCGTAGACTGTGCGGTGTAGTACCCTAGACCGATCACATGTCAACGGTACTTCTAACAGTTGGGAAAAGTATTTTGTGTCTATTTATTGCTATTGGTTTTTCGTCTTTACTGTTTATTTTCAAAACTCATGATTGATGTCTAACCTTTGTTTTATAGTCATTTTCTTTATTTGAAATTGCATTCAGTGAATTGTGCTCGTTCCATTCCTGACTGGAAACCAATATTTTTCAGGATAGCCGTGGATTTACTTAGCATAGGAGATACGGGGATACTTGCAGTCCGAAGCCTAGTGACTAGCTAGATAGTTGAGTTGGAGTCATTCTATAATTGTACAAGTTTATATTTTCTGCAAATATAAAACTTGTGATCATTGTAAATTAAATTAATTTTGTGAATGAGCATTATTTGTGATTTGATCTTCACGGCCGTGACAGCGTTCTACTGCCGACACTGCGACGTAGGCTGGCTTGGACACGTCTCGTATCCGTTAAAAAAAACGGGTGCGGGTCGTAACAAGTTTTTGTGGTGGCCTATGCAGGTCAGTCTTTGCAAATCATGCGAACTCGTGATAGTACTCAAGTTAGTTGTACTATTGCGAGCCAGCGACTAAGTAATGCTCATTCACGAATTAGGAATTAAATTAATTTAAGGGAATGACTAGGACTAGGAGTCCCGTATACAAATTGACCGATGGGTAGTCTAGGCCATGTAATTTAGATGAGGAGTTATTAATGTTGATGGTTCGTCAGATCCCCATAGGTGCACTATTATCTCTCGATATGACGACACGATTCAAAGTGGATAGATTATTCACTTGGTGAGACAGGGCTTCATATAATTTATGATCTAACCTTGATGAATTGGGCAAATCCTTCTCTTTGCCTCTTAGATATCATCCTCATATCTTAGTCGAACTGCCTATTTAGTTTCTATTTTCCCTAGGAATTAATATTTTGTATAAATTTTGATTATTGTTATCTCCATACGGACCTCGAGTTAGTTTCGGTTCAAAGTTTTCCTCAATGTTTGAATACACATGGAATAAACATTAGAATGTTTGTATATCTTTTTGTCTTCAGTTATTTCCTCCCGCTCAATCTTTTATTTTAAGGGTTGATAGGGAAAATATTTATGCCTTATTTAATAGTCAACTTGTTTGAATCTCTAGAAACTCAGGGATTTATTTACAGATATAGTTACGAGAATGTTAGTTAACTCATACTGGCAGGACAGCAGCGCACTGTCGCCATTTATTTAAATTTTGGAGACTATGGATTCACTACAGCCAGCAGCGCACTGGCGAGACACGACCCCTAGAGTTGAAATTAGATTAGGAAAATATCGGTTATAGAATTTTGCTAGAAATATGAGTAGTGGTCCACTCTTGATCGTAGTTATCCTTGAGCCAATATTGGATAGAGTTAAGTAATGTTCGATTTGTATCATATTTGAGTTACGAAACCAAGGGTTTACCACAGCCCGATTTTACGGGCGAGGCGTAGTCCTCGGTGAAATGACTTCAGACGTGATTACAAATTAGGGATACTATAGAGGATAGGACGGTGCCCTGTATGTTCTATAAGATCCAAAGCCAATAGTAGTAGAAGTTCTGTGAGATTGGGTAGCGTGTCTCCCGATCTAGCATTCCGTGGTCCTTGTGACCTATTAACGAGGATATTGTTTGACGCCAATAGATTTACCTAGAATATGGAATTCAGAAGTCCATAAACCATTAGTCGACCAAGGCCTTAAGGATAAGATGATAGTGGAATGTCTATAAAAGCAAGAACACCAGGTGAAGTTTGATTCCGTCTAAACTCGAACTACTTGTGCCTCTTTTCAAAAATCTCGCATATTTGTATCTTGACTATCTTGACCAACGTTGCTATTACAGCCTGGTTTTTGCAAGCTTACTCTGTTCTCGAGCTTGATTCGAGACATATGTTTAGTGGGGACGCCTGCTAACTTATTGTCTAATCAGAATCAGTGTATTATGGTCTGATCAACCATAGTGCACCCGGTTCGCTCTCCCTCTTATTAACCTACGTGGATTGAGATGTAGATGTCTCTAGGATCTCATCCGTGACTGCATTGACAATTTTTCTTGAATTATACATTTGCCTTTAAATCACGAAATTGAATTCAGTAACATCTTCCTTGAACTCTTTGTCGTTTTTGTCTTTCTCCGATTTGGAAAGACGAGAGATCGTGATGGTAGAGAGATACAGAGTACCCCCATGGCTATGATAGTGGTATACACAAGTGTAGCTACCATCGGCTAATCATATGACTGAGTTACTCGTTCTCCTCTCGACCCTCAAACTACTATTGAGACCTTCTAGCCATTCGAATTTGAGAATGATTAGAGTTTTACCCTTAGTCGAAACGCCGACCTAGGAGACTACCTATTCTTTAGAGACCAAAGGTTGCGAGTCTTTAATTATTTGCTGGAAGCTTGCCTTAACTAGCAACCCTTAAGCCTTGAACCAACCCTTCCTCGACCGAAGCCACAGTTAGACATGAGAGGAGTGGACAATAGGGTAATCATTTACCGTGACACTCATCCCGAGATTGGTTTCCAACAAATGTTACTCTAGTTATGTAAATTTTATTACTAAGACCTAACTAGTGTTGGAACACCACAGTCACTAGCTTAGCCAATACCATAGCTTAAATACCCTGTCATATTATGATCTACCAGTTGTCAACAGCAATACACGATCACTACAACTCTTGTGACGATAGTCTGGCAGGTTGACGCAAATAGAAATTCACGACTCAATTGTTAGAAATCGTGTGCCTTAGAGTTGGTTACCCCGTCGGTAACTCTAGTATACTATAGACGAGTAGATCATCCTATTTTATCTACCATGTGTCATTGTACACACTTGTTCTCCATTTATTGAGGAACGATCCTTGACTTGACTTATATCTACCGTATCCCGATACGCCGTGCCTTATTCCCTATTAACAAAGAGTCGAGGTACAGTATCCGGACTTTGGGAACCCTCTAACCTCAATATTCCTAAGACCATGTCCTATTTCTAAGGTGGGTAGACCGTAAGCCTTCTAAAATTTTAGGATACACGAGGATTACTGATTGATTAGAATAACTTCCATTAGGAGGATGATTAGTGCCCTTGGACTCCCACTTTTCATTAGACCATTTTGTGTCACCGGCCGTGTCATTAATATTCGGAGCACAAGACCAGTTGTTACCTTTCAATAATTTCACATGCAAGAGCTAGACAAGTCCATCTTCATCTAGGTATATCCTGTCCCACTCATACATGTCCCCTTGAAATCTATTTTTTGGTACGACTTTCAGGACGGAAGGACTAGCTATATCCCTTACCATAATACCCGTATACTTTCCGACTACAATTAGAGACTCTAACTCGACCCGAACCTTTCGACCCAATATATGGTTGTGATCGACTGGAAGCCCATTATGCACATGTCACTAGGGTGCCATTTAATTGTGTCTTCTCATGCTACTTAAACACAAAAGTCATGGAAGGCGCACATACAGGGCTTACAGAACCTATTTAACCAATCCGACTGCCCA
The DNA here is from genome assembly GCA_029216955.1 of Iris pallida. NCBI lineage: Eukaryota > Viridiplantae > Streptophyta > Magnoliopsida > Asparagales > Iridaceae > Iris > Iris pallida. The sequence goes on along the minus strand of JANAVB010002600.1, from coordinate 9,059,267 downwards.
ACTAGCTCAACAATTTGGGTAGAAGGCTATTCTAGGTTACCTTAATATAGTAGAAATAATTTTATCATTGAGATCGTGTCCAGTCCATGTGGATTGAAATCCAAGATTCATTCGACCAACGATTGATGTCCAATCAGGAAACCCATTAGGACCCAGTAAGATCCATCCAGGCATACCACCCTATTTGGACTATAAAACTGAACTACTTGAAATAGGTCCCTATACCTATTATGTAGTCTCCACCCCTTAGAATGTGAGGTCATTCGTAACCTTAATCCATCTACCTGGAAGTTGCGATACGACCTTGCATTGCATTTATAACCCTTGCTCGTGTGTTTAAATAACCACGGAAAAGATCACAATATTGATTTCTTAAATTCCGTCCTATTATGAAATCTTGTTCTGATAAAATTTTGAGAACGGAATTTATGTATTGCATTGATTGCAAGCCCTCTGGAAACGAAGAGTCCTTCGATTTAGCAAGTGACTAGACTAGAGTAGCCCCATCTAGCAAATAAGTCAATGGTTCATAGACCTTCTTTCCATCTGCATTATCGGGTATTCTCTACCGCTCTTGAAAATTCATAAATGCTCTCGATTTTTTTTCTTCTCTATCTTCCTTCCTGTTTCAGAGTGACGAATGGTCAAGCTTATTAGAATTCAGCAATCTTTCTTTGCTACTTGTGTAAATTTGTTGCATGTTAGATTTTGGGTTGCTTGATAGATAAAAGATGATTATAGTGGCCATAAGTAGTAGATACCTATTGGTAGCAATTTTAGCAAGTAGTTGAGAGTTTATAAAGTTTTAGAGACCTGAGGATTGAGGGAGTAGTGTGACCAAAGGTGGGTAGAAGTAGAAAGTCTTCGAAGTTTCGTTGTTACAAAATGGCTAGGAGGAGGATATAAACTGTTTTTGAGGAATTAAGATTCGAGGAGATTAAGGTAATGCTAGAGCTTCTTTTGAATTTAAGGAATAGTTACGAATTAGAATTTCAAGGACGAAATTATTTTTAAGGTGGGTAGATTTGTAACCCCTCTTCCCGGAATTTTGATAATATTTTTATTTATTTATTTGAATTAAATGATGATTTTTAGAGTTTTATAAATAACTACTTAGTTAATTATTACGGTAGATAATTTTTAGCCATGATGGAGTTTTGGAGTACACGATGATTAGAAATCATGGCATGGATAGTGCAATGGCGTGCTTTGACTCGTGTACTAGCCCTGGTAGGGAAGGCCGAGCCATAGTGATGTCCTAACTAGGAAAACCAAGCCAAGTTGCGACTTAACGCTTACCGAAGATTATTTAGTTATTAATTATATTTTTGATTTTAGGGAAAATCAGTTATACCATTCTAGTCCGGACTGGACCCGAACTGAGCCCAAGCCCATATAGTCATGCGGGATGTGCTACGACATTCGTGTTGATGGAATTTGGTATAAGGGTGTTGTATTACGTTTTAATGATTTAATGAATATTTTCTAGTATTCGTAATTTTAATATTATAAATATCATTATTAATTAAAATTTAATGATATTTGGATAAAATGGGTCCATTGTACGTTTTGGGATTTTTAGATTGCGCATAGTGGTATATACACCATTATGGATTTATTGAATTACGTTATTATTATTATTATTATTATTATTATTATTATTGATATTATTATTTTTTATTATCAATATAATTGAGCTTATTAATATATATCATTATTTGATTATTGCTGGTTAAATTAGTTGGCAAATAAATGTTATACATATATTCGTATTTATGTAAATAGGTCATGCGCTAGGAATGGATAATAATGCGTTTTATTTAGATTTTATGGATGTTATATGATATAAGTATATGAGTATATATATATATATATATATATATATATATATATATATATATATATATATATATATATATATATTTTTATTTTATATATATATATATATATATATATATATATATATAAGTATATAATAAAAAAAGGAATGAACAGAGCATAAGCACTGTTCACCCATCCCTTTCCCGCGGTTGGGGCAAAACCGAGCCGCTCTCTACAAGATTTTCGAAATCCATCCTATATGGATTTATGTCAATCTTTGATCAAATCACTCCGAATTTGATCCTGGGAAATACTTATCCAATTCTCCAGTGATTAGGATTAAAACCGATCAAATAATTAGTTTAAAACCTTCACGAGCGGAAATAGAAAACCCGATTTCGACAACCAACCTCCATCATATTCGATTCTCTCGATCCTAGAGAGATTCCTGACCCTAGGCGAGCCCTCCAGCCAACTACGACCCATTACCGCTGTCCCTATCGCCGAAGAAGTCGCCGGAGGTAGGCTGACGATCGGCCAAGCGCACCAACAGCACGTGAACAAGAGCAGGACAACCCAGTCCCGAGGCCAACTTCGCCGAACGTGTTCTTCCGCCACGCTCGACGGTTTTCGGAACCGATTTCACGGGTATGTAGTCAACCTAACCGACTTCAACATCCTCTAATTAAGTTTTAGGTTACATGAACCAGATTGTCTGATAACTCGACGGGAAATCGACGAAAAACTGTCCTTAAACAGGACATATAGGTCAGCCCCAACCCCAACTTGGAAGGCCAGTAACGGCCAACCTACTGATAGTTTTCAGAAACTAATTGAACATGATTAAAGTTAACATAACCAGGATCGAAACGCAACTCGTAGTTCTGTTTTTTGATATGTGTGCATGAATTAAATCGTTGACGAAGTTTACCGAAAAACTATTTTCAAAACTAGAAAATTCCTCCGGTACGACGTGCGTCCCGCCAATCCGGGCAATGTGGTCGCGAACCGAAGACATCGAAAGCTGTGTAATGGCTTCATGGTCGTGTGGGCTTTGACGAAATTCAAATTGGTCGCGCGTGCGCGACGAATTTGATGCATATCCGTCGAAATTCCCCGTATCGGCCTCTGTGCAAATTTCCCAATTACTTTGTGCACGCTCATCAAATCGAGACGAAACTTGCACCAAAAGGACCATATCATTTTTCTGGTCCTGTATGCCAAGTTTGGTCCAATTCTGAGATAGTTGAATCGTACGTCGTTTTGCGGGCCCCACGGTCCCACTTAACGGGCGATTTTGTGAACGGTCCGCCGGAATCCAACTTTGGACATACGGTTGGGTTCGTATCGGAAAACTCGATCCGTAGACATGTAGTTTAACGACTTTAGAGACCGTTGACTCTGGCACGCTTTTCGGTGCAAAGCGGGTCCAACGGCGGATACCGTTTTGACCCGAAATTACTGTTTTGCCCCTGTGTCCAGAATTGGACTTAAGGACAGGCAATCCTAGCTAATTTGACTATTCTGAGAACATTGGTAATGTTTATTTCAGCTTCCGGGGACTGTTGTACGGGTTTTGACTATTGTGGCACATTGAGTAGTTCAGACTGTCAGTTTCACCAGCAGAGGATCACAGGCGAGTACAGTTTATTGTCTGCATTTCGATATTGATCTTTACTATATTTTATTGATTAGTTATCGGTTATGTGATTTTTTATACTCTATTATAGATTGTTGAGTCGGGAATGAGAAGTACCAAGGATGTGTGATCCGACCGTAGATCGTGTTTATTTTCATGCAGTACACCTCGTAGACCGTGTTTATTTTCATGCAGTAGACCTCGTAGACATTGTTTATTTTCATGCAGTAGACCTCGTAGATATTGTTTATTTTCATGCAGTAGACCTCATAGACATTGTTTATTTTCATGCAGTAGACCTCGTAGACATTGTTTATTTTTATGCAGTAGACCTCGTTGACATTATTTATATTTCTGCAAGTAGACCTCGTAGACCGTGTTTATTTTTCATGCAAGTAGACCTCGTAGACCGTGCGGTGTAGTACCCCAGACCGATCACATGTCAATGGTACTTCTAACAGTTGGGAAAAGTATTTTGTGTCTATTTATTGCTGTTGGTTTTTCGTATTTACTGTTTATTTTCAAAACTCATGATTGATGTCTAACCTTTGTTTTATAGTCTTTTTCTTTATTTGAAATTGCATTCAGTGAATTGTGCTCGTTCCATTCCTGACTGGAAACCAATATTTTTTTTAGGATAGCCGTGGATTTACTTAGCATAGGAGATACGGGGATACTTGCAGCCAGAAGCCTAGTGGCTAGCTAGATAGTTGAGTTGGAGTCATTCTATAATTGTACAAGTTTATATTTTCTGCAAATGTAAAACTTGTGATCATTGTAAATTAAATTAATTTTGTGAATGAGCATTATTTTTGATTTTGATCTTCATGGCCGTGACAGCGTTCTACCGCCGATACTTCGGCGTAGGCTGGCTTGGACACGTCTCGTATCCATTAAAAAAAACGGGTGCAGGTCGTGACACGTGCCAGTCTCGTACGTGTCTGTGCTTTTGTTCTTGGACACTTGTGTCCTATTTTTGGACACGAAACTAGGAGTATGACACGTGCACACATTGAATGTTAATTACCAACCTTTTTCATGGGTCTGATGCTGTTAAGTATCAGTGAAGGGATTCAATGTTTGTTCCATGTTCGATTGCATTTAATGGGTTAATATCATGTATTATGTGATTATTTAATTCACTACACATCAAATATCATGTTATTGTGTAGGAGATTCATTTTTGGTGTAGAATAGTTGAATGGAAATTGAATGTGGGTATGGGGTTGTTCATGATTTACTCAATGATTATTCCCACATTCCTGTGATGAACTCATGTCTGAGAATTGAACCATGAATTACTGATTAATAGTAGTATCCTATAGGCTTAATACATGTAATTCTTACTGTTAAGGAACCTAAGATTTTCATTCCTGAGTACACTAGACATCATATTGGTTTCAACCTTTAGTTTAGTTCGAAGGGTTGGTTCCAGTTTAACTATAACTGACACACATTTTATACATGTTACATTAGAGATTATGTGGTTGGAGTTGGTTGGGTTTGCTGTCATTTTAATTGTTATTGGTATCTTAAAATCCGAGAACTCATTCACATATCATTCTTCACTGTTGCATTATGTCCTGCCACACTATAGACACCCACCCAAATCTGAAACATATGTACACACACCTACACAAAAACCTGTAGCTAATGTCACATACATTCTTAAGTATACACCGTTTCTTCATTTCCTGCACTGTTGGTAATTTCAGTCACTTAGCTTTTTAATTCCTGCTACACCACACAAACTTGTGAATAACTAAGACACAAGGACACTTCCTGTCATGGTTTATACATTCCTGTCAATTGTTCAACACACACACACCCTAATAACTAGTCACACCCACTTTCCTCACTGTAATACTGTGGTACACTATTTCGCATTACTGTCACATGTTTCAGCTCACATTAATTCCTGTACAAAATAATGAGACACATATACCTGTCACACACTAGCCTACACTGTCACTCACACACTCCCTAAATTCCTGCATACTGTTTTCTATATACCATACACACAAATACCTGTCACTACACAAACCTGGGACTTTACTGTTTATCCTGTCACACACTTTTCACTATCACTTGAGTCCAAACCCTTAACACACACACATGTACATATCTCTCATATGCACACACACATTACACCTATATATATTATATATATATATATATATATATATATATATATATATATATATATATATATATATATATATATATATATATATATATAGATAATTCCTAACCTATATGTGTGTGAAATTATATGTGTATATGTGTGGTGGTAGAGTAGCTTTATGGGTATTTCCTATGTGATGTTAGGTCATGTGCTAGGCACATGTCTATTTGTATATGTGGATATACACATACATTCATATGTGATAGTGATATATTCTATATATGGTATTGGGCCTATGTTGTGTCTGTTAGACTAGTGAGAGCTTAGTTAGGCTGTTTAGTCTTGATTAGGCCTAGAATAGACTAATTAGACTTGTTAGACCTAGTTTTGACTTCTTGGTTGACCAGGGTTGACCAAGAGTTGACTTTGACCTAGTTTGACCTAGACTCATGTAGAATGCATTGTAGTGCTTATATTTACCATTCTGGACTTGTTGTGACTTGTGCTGTTCTGATTAGGAGCCAGACACCTCTTCTCGGACAGTACATTTCAGTTGGACACTCAGATAGCAGGCGAGTACATTCTCTGATCATTTCATATCTTGTTTAGGATTATATTTCCTGCTTTAGATTATCTTACTTGATGTTGACACATTGGTAACACGGATTAGTACTATATGGATCCCTTAATGAGATGTTATCCTTCTCAGGAGCATCAGATACTTTTGTCCAGTGTGTTTCACTTACATCACGTATTAGCATGAATTTTCGGGAATCAGCTAGTGACTCATGTACTCTCATGATCACTGAGCCTTCACGAATTAATTCATGAATCACCCTATATGGGTTAGTAGTTAGTCACGAATCTTAACGTAACTTGACTGGATCCTTGTGTATTAATTGGGGTACGGGGGAGTATGAATGGTCATGTGAATAAATATCCAAAAGTAGTATAGTCATGAATCACTCTTATTGTAGTCATGAATCAGTCCTAAGTCATTCACATGTTCGTCTGTACTCTAAATCACTAGCACCGTCTCTATTTTATATATCATAGATATTTACTTACTGTCTCTCTCTTATATTATGCTGTTCTTCAGTTTCCTGTATTTTATTCTCTAGCATGATTATATTTCCTTTCCTGTTATGACTTGTTGAGATGTTTTGTGCTCGCTCCTGTTCTGACTGGACCTGTTGAAATATTACAGAGGATGAGGACGAGGCGGGCTGTCCCACTTATTATGGGGCTATCCTAGATGATAGTACAGACTTGGACCAGCAGCAGGAGCCCTTAGCTGTGGATGACACTCCTCTAGATTAGGATGTCTTCTTTTATATTCATTCTGGATGATTGTATATATGTTGGTACTTGGGATTTGGGATATGTATTTATCTTAGACACTTAGACTCTCTATTGTACTTGGGATTTCCTTTTATTTCAGCAGTTTTATCTATCTATCTATCTTCTATCTTATCATCTGCCTTAGTTGTGATTGAGTTACTTTCTGCTATGTCATCCCCATTCGGGGAGTATAAACTGTTTAGCTTTATATTAATTAGATGTTGTGACCTAGGTGTCACGCCCCAGAACCAGAATACTGGAGAGCGGGGGCAGACATAGCCAGCTACATATAACGGAATGGAATCCACGCCGCTATATGGTCACGGCTGTCTAGATATGTGCGGGTTTCACTACAATCCATCAGTCTCTTAGGGTCATAAAATAGCCTATTGTCTCAATCTCAACCAACTAATAATAGTTACAAGATGTCAGACCACCAAATATACAATAGTAAGGCGTCCCATACTTTACATATTCGGAATGATCATGAAGCTAGTCGTGACAAAATGTGAGGACTAGCAAGAGTTCAGTCATACATGATCAACCTCCGGGGCTTGCCAATCATGTTACAGCCCGTAGGCAGACAATAAGTAAAGGTACAATCGAGCTAACACTTGTTCGTCGGCTAAACGCCTCAAAAGAATAATTTACAATATTACAGTGGGAGAACAAAAAAAAACCCACTCGATGCCCTGGTTACGCCTGGTGGTCACCATCGGGCTGGAAAGTAGGGAGATCCTTTGGTGCTGCTCCGGTATCTGGTCATACAAAACCAGCTGGGTCAGACCCCAGAAAGAGCAAGTGCCACAAAGGAGGCTTCACTTAAGGACTAAAACCAACAAATCATTAGCATTCAACATGTAAGAAAACAACAATAAGTAACACAGATTGAGGTTTGTGCAATACCAAAGCACTTGTCCCAATCAGAGAAATAATTAAGTGAAGCATCATTGACATAAAAAAACTGGAGAATCATACTAACTTAAATATAGCTGGGCAATATATGAAGAGAAGACGAAGGTACTATTCCAGAAGCTAGGTTACAATCCTTAAACCAAATAAGGACCGAGATTGTAACCCTTCGCCTGAACAGAATTTAGTCTCTGATCATTTATTGCTAAAGGTGACAATCATTAAGGTAAAAATGAGAGAGTACAATAATAAAAGTGATAATGAATAGTACAATACGCTAGAGTGGCAATAGAGTACAATCGTTATAGCAACAATCTGGAGTGACAATCATTCAATCATTCTGGTACAATCTTGCAATCAATCACTTCTAGACAATACTATACTGGACTAGACTCCATCCAATCAATCACGGCCAATCATTGCCTACGACTTTCTACATTAACTAACTAGGGTTATCACAATTCTAGTTACTAGCAAGATGCAATGAGATGCTCCAAGTAGTCACAGGCCCTGCAGCTACCCAGGTTATCCAGGCAAACATTATAGTGACAATTTAGAGAGTTCAATCATTAACGCGACAATCAGAGAGAGTACAATACACTAGAGTGACAATAGAGTCCAATTATTAAAGTGACAATGGAGAGTGCCCCACATAACAGTGGGCTGAAAATGTACCCTACTCGTCGGCAGGCTACAAGTCCAAACATTTGCGGCCGGAATAACGGGGTCGCCTGTAACTGGGGAACATCTCTTCATGACTAGTGAATTATTCTAGTTATTAACCTTAGTCCATTTCAGTAGGTACTCCTGACCGTGGTACTCAGGAGTCACCTCCTAGACATGATACAAGACAGGATTGGATTATTTGTACAAGCACAATCGCCCACGGTGCCCAGGTTACTCATACAGGTCATGTCATGTCAGGTAGCCGTCGCAACAGCTTATCCAGATATATCATGTCAAGTTAGCATGCCAAGTTTACTGGTCAAGAGTGTACCACAACGGGCCACTATCAGGTCATGTCGTGCCAGGTTCAATTATCACTTCCAAATATATTAAATAAATTTATGATTATCTAGTTCAGGACAAAAGACGTAAGGATATAAAATGAGCGTAAAATATCTAATAAATATCAATACACAGGGATATAGAAGAGCCATGCGGTTAAGGCATATGCGGCCAGGAATGATCCCATGCGGCTGGAAGAGAACAGCCCATGCGGCTGAATAGGGTCAGGCGCATGCGGCTAAAAAGGGAAAGGCTTATGCGGCCAAAAGGGGTATCAGTCATATGCGGCTCGGAGATCCACTCAGTCATGCGGCTGAGAAAGGTAAGACATATACGGTCAGGAGGATAGGGAACTCATGCGGCTAGCGGGGGATGGGTCCATGCGGCTGGCTGACCAATCAAGTACATGCGGCCGGAGAGGAGCAACCCATGCGGCTGCTGGGAGCAAAGACTATGCGGTCAAAGGAAGTAAACCCATGCGGCTGCGAGACTACGGTCTATGCGGCTCGCGAGTGTTGAGTTCATGCGGCTCAGGGTAGGCAGAGTCCCATACGGCTAAGGGGAAGGCTCAGTCATGCGGTTAAGAAAGAAGGACTTCATGCGGCTAGAAGGAATACTTACCGCATGAACTTGTCATGCGGTCAAGTCGAGGCAATAGTGCATGCGGTTGAAACTGACTTGCCGCATGAATGTTCATGCGATCAAGTGCTACCATGCGGCTCGGGACTGTGCTTCTTCTCCAAATTTCTGAAAAGAAGTACACCATAAGCCATGGCTTCCAAGCTACATAACTCTATCACCCGGAGCCCAAATCCGAACTTCCACAGGTAAAAATAGGGTAGAACGAAATTCTCTACAACATGTAACCATCAAAACTCGGAAATAACAAGATTAAATAGATCAAAACCCAAGAATTCTGAAAATAAAGTAAACTTAGATCTAGAAGAATCTAGCCATGGAAAGTGAAAATGCCAAGTTCTAAAGTAAGTTAGAATGCTGTAAGGAAGAGAATGAAGCAATAAAATTGGAGTTCCTCCATGAAGCAAGTTGCACTTGCCTAGACCTCTCTCTCTCTCTCTCTGGTAGGTGAAGTAGTAAATGGAAGAAGAAGAAGAAGAGTAATAAAGAGAGAGAAAGAAGAATGGTAATAAATACCAAAGGTGGTGGTCGGTAGGGGGTTCATCCATGGTTCATGATGAACCAAAAACAATCCCAACCGAACCAAGCCAACCCCGGGCCAAGAATAAACCGAGCTAAGAAGGAAAAAGCTAAGCCAGGAATTAAGTAATACAAGATAAAATACGTACACGTATTCCAAAAATACGTAATACGAACCACAGGCATTACACTAGAACAGCGTTCTACCGCGATACTGCGGCGTAGGCTGGATGTACCCACGTCTCATGCCCTTACTCTAGGGTGTGGGTCGTGACACATTTTTAGTGGTGGCCCATGTAGGTCGAAATTAGAAATGTAGTTGTATTCGAACTAGAATATCACAGCAGCCTGCAGTAGAATTAGAAAAAATTTTGGAAGGTACTCAATCACATTAGGAAAAAACTCTTTATCAGATTCCGTATATCTAAAATTTTGCTGCTTATTGTCTTCCTTTTAATTTAAACTGTCCTCCTTTGATATTTTGACTCATTCTCAAAAATTGTTTCTTTTTGATCTGTGTCTCCAGGATGGTTGAGACAAGGTCGCATCGCCAGGGCCAAGGGGACGCCGATGAGAGGTCTGCCACCTCTCATACTCAGCAGCCAGCCCATGGTACCGCAGCCCCAGTCATACCGGCTGGGGTAGGCGTTTCAACAGCTTTTGGAGGAGCCCCACCACATGTAAGGCATGAGCCGAGTCCGATGATTCCGGATGTGCTTCAGCAGCAGCAGCCGCCTACGGGGACAGTTGACGTCGTTCAGCTGTTAGCTTTCTTTCGATAGTACATGGAGGGTCAGCAGACCCAGCAGCAGAGGCACACAGCAGAGCTCACACGAGGCATTGAGCTGACAGTGACTGCAGTAGAGAGAGTCATAGCTCAGCCAACGGCAGCCCCGCAGCCGTACCAGCCACGGAAGAAGGGCATACAAGACTTTTAGAAGATGCACCCGAGGGACTTTCGAAGGACAGAGGGGATCTTGTATGCCGATGAGTGGATCGAGCATATTGAAGAGATTTTCAGGTTGGCTGAGATCCCGATGAGGCTCCAGATAGAGGCAGCGGCCAGCATGATGTAGGATCTGGCCCGTACATGGTACCAGACTGATCCGAGGGTCGATACAACAGGACAGACTTGGGCAGCATTCAAGAAGCTGTTCAAGGAGAAGTTCTTCCCAGATGCAGTACTGGGAGCCCTCGAGACTCAGTTCGAGGCCCTATTTCAGGGGAACCAGTCTGTGGAGGAGTACGCAGGAGAGTTCTGCTACCTGAGCAGATTTATAGAGGACTTGTCGGAGATGACGAAGGCCCAGAGGTTCCGGAAGGTCTTGGTAAAGGAGGTCAAGTCCTACACCAAGAACGCCCACAGTGCTACCTTTGAGGAGATCCTGGTGGACGCTTTAGCTGCAGAGGATGATCTTGAGCTTAGGCTCAAGAGGGGGCGAGACTCCCAGGGAGGCAGCAGTAGTGGAGGACCGGCCAAGAGGCCGCACTTTCAGCATCAGCACCAGCAGCACCACCAGCAGCAGAGGTTCCAACCGCAGCAGTTTCAGCAGCCGAGGCACCAGCCAGTTCAGCACCAGCAGCAGAGGTTCCAACCGCAGCAATTTCAGTAGCCGAGGCACCAGCCAGTTCAGCATCAGCAGTAGAGGGTACAGCAGCAGGCACCGAGGCAGCAGGCCACCACCTGTACTTATTGCAAGAAGCCAGGGCACGGGTGGGACGAGTACAGAAAGAGGTTGGAGAGATGCCTTCTTTGCGAAGCAGTGTACCATCAGCTGAGGGACTGTACTCAGTATATTGGCAGGATAGCATAGGGAGCAGGAGCAGAAGAAGGAGCCTAGGTTCCAGGGGGACCGCAGAAGGGACCGTTACCGACTCAGCAGCGGCGGTTTGTACATCACCAGCAGCAGGCCAGGGGAGGCCAGCAGGGGTGAGCTTTCGCCATGGCAGCTGAGGATGTGGAGGCCATAGGAGAGCTGATCGTAGGTTCGGTTCTTCTCGACTCCAGACCAGCTTTTGCATTATTCGATTCCGGTGCTTCGCATAGCTTCATATCTGTATCATTTGCGATTAGACACGGTATCATAGCTGAATCGTTGCCTAGGACTTACAAGATCACGATCGGGGGTGGCATTATCCTCGTACGTGATATTTGTAAGGGACGGAGTGTTGTCTTGGGAGGCCATGAGTTGGAGGTGAGCCTGCTCGTAATGTCATTGCCGAACTACGATATAGTACTCGGTATGGATTGGTTGAGCATGCACCACGCCAGCATTGATTACAGAGGGGGTAGAGTTCTCTTCAGAGTGCCGGGGAGCCAGAGTTCGAGTACTCCAGACGTCAGGCGGAGCAAAGCAGCAGAGTTTTCTGTGGAGTCTCGGTTGAGGAGCAGACGATTCTACACCCCTTGATAGCAGAGTATATGGATGTTTTCCCAGAGGAGTTGCCAGGATTGCCACCAGGTAGAGACATAGAGTTCTCGATAGACTTGGTTCTAGGAACGGAACCAATCTCTCAACATGTCTATCGAGTGAACAACAGCGAGTTGGTGGAGCTGAAAAAGCAAGTAGATGAGCTGCAGGACAAGGGCTTCATCCGCTCAAGTTCGTTGCCATGGGGTGCACCAGTGTTGTTTGTGCCGAAGAAGGATGGGTCAGTACGGATGTGTATTGACTATAGGGCACTCAACAACCTCACGATCAAGAACAAATATCCACTACCGCGGATCGACGATCTTTTTGACCAGTTGAGCGGAGCTCGGGTATTTTCCAAGATTGATCTGAGGTCAGGATATCACCAGGTGAAGGTAAAGGGAGAGGATATTCCCAAGACCGCTTTCAGGACGCGATACGTACAGTTTGAGTTTTTGGTTATGCCGTTTGGGCTAACCAATGCACCAGCAGTGTTTGTGAACCTGATGAACAAGGTGTTCCACCAGTACCTGGATCAGTTTGTGGTGGTGTTCATTGACGACATCTTAGTATATTCCAAGACTGAGGAGGAGCACGAGGAGCATATGCGGATAGTGCTGGAGACTCTCAGGAGGGAGCAGCTTTATGGGAAACTCTCCAAGTATGAGTTTTTCTTGGACAGGGTGAACCTTTTGGGGCACGTGGTGACTGGAGATGGTATCTCAGTTGACCCCAAGAAGATCGTAGCAGTTGAGGCATGGGCAGCGCCGACTTCAGTTGCAGAGATCAGGAGTTTTCTGGGACTGGCAGGATATTATCGGAGATTTGTACAGGATTTCTCCCGGGTTGCAGAGCCGTTGACTCGGTTGACCCGGAAGGATGCTGAGTATGTTTGGTCAGAGGAGTGTCAGGCAGCTTTTGATGAGTTGAAGAAGCGGCTTACGACAGCTCCGATTCTGACATTGCCTTCAGGATCAGGTGGATTTACTATTTATAGTGATACTTCAGGGAAGGGACTGGGTTGTGTCTTACAGCAGCATGAGAAGGTGATTGCCTATGCTTCCAGGCAATTACGTCCCCATGAGAAGAACTACCCTACTCGTGACCTGGAGCTGACAGCGGTGATATTTGCTCTGAAGTTGTGGAAGCATTATCTGTATGGAGAGAGGGTAGAGATTTTCACATATCACAAGAGCTTAAAGTATGTGTTCACTCAGAAGGAGTTGAACATGAGGTAGCGCAGATGGCTAGAGTTGATGAAGGACTTTGACATCCTACTTCAGTATCACCCAGGGAAGGCCAACGTGGTTGCCGATGCCTTGAGTAGGTATCCGACAGCCATGTGTTTGACCATGGATCGGCATTTGCTTGCAGACTTGGAGAGCCTTGGGATTGAGGTGATCGTGCCCGGAGTGCAGATGCAGTTGTGGGGCATGCAGATTCAGTCAGACTTGGTGGAGAGGATCAAGTCGGCACAGTTTGAGGACGTTGCTCTGCGGTGTCTCCGAGAGCAGGTTCGAACAGGATTGCTGGAGGGCGAGTTTTCTCTTGCAGAGGATGGTGCCTTGAGGCACGGTTCCAGGTTATGTGTGTCCAGCGGAGATCTCAGGGAGCAGGTTATGCATGAGGCCCACAGATCTCAGTACTCTATACACACGGATGCCAACAAGATGTACCGAGATCTCAGGGAGCATGTTTGGTGGTCCGGGATGAAGCGGGAGGTGGCTCGCTTCGTAGCTAGGTGCTTGGTCTATCAGTAGGTCAAGGCAAAGAGACAGAGGCCCGGTGGATTATTGTAGCCACTGTCCATTCCCGAGTGGAAATAGGAGCATATCACTATGGACTTCGTATCAGGATTGCCGCGTACCCCTGGAGGGAAAGACGCGATTTGGGTCTTCGTTGATAGGTTGACCAAATCGGCCCACTTCTTGCCATTCAAGGTAGGTACGTCTACAGAGAGGCTTGCGGAGATATACATGTGGCAGATAGTCAGATTCATGGGGTTCCGGTCAGCATCATCTCGGATCGGGATAGTCGCTTTACTTTCCATTTTTGGAGGAGCCTGCAGATTAGCTTGGGCACCCAGCTCAAGTTTAGTACTGCATACCACCCCCAGACGGACGGATAGTCAGAGAGGACTATTCAGACGCTCGAGGATATGCTGCAGACGTGCGTCTTGGACTTTGGAGGTTCTTGGGAGGATCATCTTCATTTGGTGGAGTTTGCTTACAACAACAGTTTCCAGGCTAGCATTGAGATGTCACCTTTCGAGGCTCTGTACGGGCGTAGGTGTCGTACACCCTTATCTTGGGATGATGTTGGAGAGCGAGCTTAACTGGGGCCAGAGATGGTTGTTGACGCAGCCGAAAAGGTGAAGCTCATCAGGGACATACTTTGCGTGGTACAAGACAGACATCGGCACTGGGCCGATAGCCACCGGAGGCCCTTGGAGTTTGAGGTACAGATTAGAGTCGGATTAGATTTAGGTTGATTGTTTGTGTTTTATTAATCATGTTTGTTTATCATAATTAATTAAGACCTTTCTTGTGATTAGGTCGGAGACTAGGTTTTCTTGAGGATATCTTCGACTCGTGGTACGATACGTTTTGGTGGAGACGAAAAGCTTAGCCCGCGCTTCATCGGCCCTTTCGTTATCAGCGGGAGAGTCGGTGATGTGGCATACAGGCTAGACTTGCCACCTGCACTAGTGGGGTCCACAACATATTCCATGTATCACAGTTGAGACGGTACGTGACTGACCCTAGCCATGTGCTTGATCATTCGGAGATTGAGGTAGGGCCTTCTCTCAGCTATCCAGAGCAGCCAGTAGAGATTCTGGATCGACGGGAGAAGGTTCTGAGGAACCAGGTGATACCTTTGGTTTGAATCGTATAGAGGCATCATTCTCCAGGAGAGTTTACCTGGGAGCGGCAGGATGAGATGCGCGAGCGATACCCTTATCTTTTTGGACCGTGAGGTATACTTTCTATCCTTCTCACCAGTTGCATTTCGCCTTCAATTTTGAGGACAAAATTCTTTTAAGGAGGGTAGATTTGTCACTACCATATTTCTAGTTTGAGGGTATTTTTGTCTTTTTTTGAATTTTTTGAATTTAATATATTTTATTAGGAATTTTAAATAATTTGATAGAATGGTGTGATTTAAATACTAATTCATTTATTGCCATGTGATTTTGGTTAGCCTAACCTCGATTGGACCTAACCTAGATTGGTCATAACTAGTTTAGTTAGCCACTTTGAGAATTAGATGGTTTTGGTTAATGGTTTAAGTCAAGTTTAGTTAAGTTAAGTGATTTGTAAAAGACTAGGAAAGAGCCCTAGTTTCTAGGCCACCCATTAGCTTTGATTCATTCCTAGCCCTAGGATGTAATCTAAAAACTGTAACCATAACTAAAGTGGCTAGCCAAGACCCCCCTTGCCTATATAATGTCTCCATAGGGATTTGTGCCTCTTTTTTTATTAGTTCTTCATTTTCCTAAAGAATAGGTAAGCCTTTATTTATTTTCTTCATAGTTTAATCAATAGGACTCCATTTTTATTGAAATTTCTTCTATTGTGTTCTAATCAATGTTCTTTTGCTGATTGTGGAGTCAAATCTCAGATTTGCATCAATTTGGGGATTTTGGGTGGCTTTGAAGAACTCCTTGGAAGAGACTTGTTGTGTTGAAGAACACCATAGGTAAAATTCCTATCCACCCATTAAAACTAGGTTTTCTTTGCATAAATACCTAGCCCTAGGTGTCCTGGTCCTGTGGGAATAGGGTTTGCCATTTTTTGTGTCCTGTACGTGTCCGTATCGGACACGTATCAGTTCTGTGCACAGGTGTTCGACGAAATGCCACAAAGGGCATTTCGTTCGAGATTTCAAATTGTGTTTGAATGGGAATTCGTGTTTTAGTGTCGCTTACACGTTTTTGATATACTGAGGTGATTTTGAGTCGTGTCCGAGTCACACTGGACCCGTGGACATGGTCGCGCGTGCCTGGACAACATTGTCCTGCTACCCGCAGGGTCGTGTGACTTGTTTTGGACACGTGGGCGCGTGTCCTTCGACATGGAGCTCGTGGCAGTGTCTGACACGACATTCCCCAAGTCTCGTGTCACTTGGTTGCGTGTCGGGTGCGTGCGGACACGTGCCTGTTTCAATCCATATAGAGACTTACGCAGGCGACACACTTTGTTAGGTTCACTATGTGAAAAACCTGGCGGTAACTTCATATACACTTCTTCTGTCAGATCGCCATACAGAAAAGCATTGTGCACATCCATCTGGTGTAAAGTCTAGCCTCTTACAGCTACAACAGCCAAAAACGCCCAAACTATAGGCATCTTAGCTACCGGGGCAAATGTCTCTGAATAGTCGATCCCCTTGACCTGATGATTACCGAACACAACCAGCCGTGCCTTTAAGCGTTCAACACTGCCGTCGGATTTGTACTTTATTTTGTACACCCATCTACTTCCCAATGCTTTCTTCCCAGGAGGCAAATCGACAAGATTCCATGTTCCATTATCTTTCAGAGCCTGTATTTCAGTTTGCATAGCCGCGCACCAGCCCGAATCTCACGAGGCCTGGCGATATGAAGTAGGCTCAACACCTGCAGCGATAGCTGCAAGAAAATCTCTGTGTCCAGCAGTAAATATGTCATAACTTAAAAATTGTGTTAGAGGATACGAAGTACCTGAGAAAGTGACGGGAACAGATGAACTGTGGTGAAGGGGGGACTTTTACTTCGAACAGCATTCGTCACAAAATCCTGTAATTGCCCGGGCTGTGATTTCTTTCTCATTCCTCTTCCCAATACTACCTCGTCGGGCACCTCTGGCAACACTGTATCCCCTGTATCATCAGTAGTATCCGCATCACCCCCAGCGGACTCTCCTGTCAATACTTCTGCATCTACCTGTACATCCTCACCACTCCGTGCCGAGCCACCATCAACCCCTCCGACCTCAGCAACCGTAGCCGGCACAATCCTAAAAACCTCTATATCGTCTCCCGACACCTCAACAGATGTATGGCATGTCGCAAAAGATATCTCGCTATCAGAACCCCACCCAAGAAATTCTTTTTCATAAAAGTAATATTACGGGACACAAAAAATTCAGCAGTCTCCAAATCATACAGTTTTCATCCCTTTTTATCAAGTGGATACCCAACAAAGATATATTTTCTGCTCCTGCTAGCAAATTTATCATGTCGGGATTTCAAATCATACGTATAGCACAGAAAACCAAAAATACGTAGATGATCATACGAAGGAGCCGAACCATATAAAACTTCATAAGGAGACTTAAAATGTAAGATACTAGAAGGGGTTCTATTTATCAGATAACATGCAGCCAGAACACATTCCCCCCAAAAATCTACGGAAAGAGAACCCTGAAATCTCAATGCCCTGGCTACATTTAAAATATGTCGATGTTTTCTTTCCACCCTTCCATTCTGCTGAGGTGTCCCAACACAGGATGTTTGGAACAATATACCTTGAGATGAAAATTAATCTCGTAAACAATTAAATTCAGTGCCATTGTCACTCCGTACATGACGTATATCAGCCCCAAACTGACGCTTCATCATAGCAATGAATTTAAGAAACATAGAATAAACATCATACTTATCCGTCAATAAAATAATCCAAACAGCTCTAAAAAAATCATCCACCAAAGTCAAAAAATATTGTGTCCCATTAGATGACGGAACACGATATGGTCCCCACAGATCACAGTGTATAAGTTTAAAGCATCTCAAAGCACGACTACTACTATCAGGAAAGGCATCACGAGTCTGTTTAACTTGATGACAGATATCACAAGCCTTATGAGAAAACACACTACTACAAGAGAGAAAAGGTAAAGTCTGTATTACTTTATCTGAAGGATGTCCCAATCTACTATGCCACACCTCGAAATCACTCTATTTGCATGCCAGGATCATAGAAGCAAAAGAACCTGGAACCTCCCCCAAGAAGTAAAGTCCACCCCTTTGTTCACCTGCTCCAATCACCATCCTCGTACTTCGGTCCTGAACAAAACACAAATCAGGTATAAATAACATATCACAATTTCTGGCACCAATCAATTGGGAGACAGAGATTAAAACTGCAAGTCAATATCGGAACATAAAGAACATCCGTCAACACCAACGAAGCAGTCAAACATACTTTGCCTCTCAAAACAGCCTCAATAGTGCTTCCATCAAGCAAAATCACAGGACAGACAGGGCCCTCAAAGCAATCAACTAAACAGTCATGAGAGCCTGTCGCATGAAGAGTAGCCCCAGTATCGAATATCCAAGGGACAGAAGAATTCTTACCTATCAGACGATCAGAGTTTGAAGAACCAGGGTTGGAAGAATTGTCGTTATCTAGCAAGCTCATCAGTTTCTGCCATTGTTCACCTGAGAGTGGTGAAGGATACCCTCCATACATCATATTTGCCGAACTCCCAGCAAGACCAGTAGGGATACCATGACCGGCAGCGGCGACATGATGAACAACCCCTGCGCCACCAGCACCACATCCCCCATCACGTCTCTGCGGTGGTGTCGGGCCTCTGCCACCACCAGTACCACATCCGCCCTCACGTCGAGGACGAGTCTTCTACCACTCTGGATAGCCAATCTTGGCAAAGCAAGTTGCAACATCATGACCTATTTTCTTGCAATGAGTACAGATCATATCTGATTTTTCCCTAGAATCTGAGGTTCTACTATTAGAAGTAGTAGAAATACGAGGTGAAGACTTGATAGCCAGCGCTATCACCTCCTCAGTAGCAGATTGGACCTGAGATTTTTGTATATAATCCTCCTCACGGACTGCCTGGTATGCCTGATCTAAACTTGGATGAGGATCCTGAGCCAGAAGATTAGATCGGGTATGACCATACAAATCAGCATTCAACCCATACATAAAGTCCTGAAAGTGGTCTTCATCCCTCATCGCATGTAGCTTTGCAGCAAGTTCACCACAGGTACAAGTAGGCAATGGAAAATAAGCAGCTTGTTCATCCCACAAAGACTACAAATTTCTAAGATAGGTTTCCACAGATATCGATGTCGTTTGTTTGTACTCGGCCAAAGCCACCTTAATTTTTTGCTTCCGAGTGTCGTTGCTAACAACAAATCTTTTCTCCAACAAGTTTCACAATGGATAAACCTCCTCAAAGTACGGCAAAGATTTCTTCAGAGACGGATCAATGGTATTAAGAACCCATTGAACCAATAGCGCTTGCACGCATCTCCAATCAAGCAATTTACTAGCATTATTAACATGTTTGACTTCTGTACCTTTCAAAAAAGTGATCTTTCGCCTAGAGATCAGGAAGAGACGTATCGACCGAGACCACTCAGCATAGTTCGGTCCACGAAAAATAATAGGAGTAATGATATTTCCTGGTTGATCAGCAGAACTCAGAAAATATGGATCCTTCGGATTAGAATAATTTGGGTTATATGCACTGCCACCGCCAGTCGTGACGGAGTAGCTGGACGCAGCATTATCTGCCATTGCGGATGTCGGGTGTACAAAAATTTTGTACAACTCCGACGAATCGACCGCTGATGGACGTGGTCGACGGCGAATCGGCCGCGATCAGGGGCGCCGGATCTGGCACGTAAGAGCGAGCGGATGTCGGGTATACAAAATTTTTTACAACTGCGACGAATCTGCCGCTGATGTACGAGGTCGGCGGCGAATCGGCCGCGATCAGGGACGCCGGATAATTTTTTTTATTTTATATTTAACAGGTCTAAAGAAACTCTGATAAAAAAAAACCCAAAATAAAGAAAACAAGAATTCTACTATTCTTTCTTTCTTCTCTCAAAGGACGGCGAATCTGGGCATCCGGTCATCGTCACCGTGCTCGTTCTAGCCGAGGAGCAGCAGAGCGCCGAGGGGATCGGGGTTCCTGTGCACGAATCTCGACGCGGCAGCGAGGGCAGGACGGAATCGACCGCTGTCAGTCAGGCACGGGATCGGGGCTGGCGTGGTCAGGCCGGCGGATGTCGGGATCGGTTCGTCGCGGGAGCCGCCGGGATCGGCGCGGGAGCAGCCGCGGTCAGGCGCGGTGTCAGGCGCGGGATCGGGATCGGATCGGCCGATCGGCGGATCTGCGCGGGATAGGACGCGTAAGATGGAAAAAGTCGGCTAGGATTTTTCTGGAGGCTCTGATACCATATAGGAAATAATAATGCCTTGTTATCATTGCTAGGGTTTGTTATAATATATATAGTGTCTACATTTGGGCTTATGGGCCATATTTACATTACAAATATAATCTAACAATCTAACAACTTGCCTTACGGAACCATCAATCTACACCCAAAGTGCATAGGCATAAACATTATACAATTAGATAAGAGCCAAACTACGACAATTTTCTACCAATGAGCTACACATCTAATGTGAAAAAAGGTATAAAATCATTTTTGTTTATCAAGACTTTATGCGGAGGAGATTGGACTTGGGAAGGTCTTCTATGTCGTTATGGACAACAAAGCTGTTGGAGTGATGACGATTTGCAAGAAATCGAGCTCTGAACTCTCATAGAGCAACTAGAATATGAGGACAAGACTTGTCGAACATTGCTACAAATCGAAACGAGATCAAGACACATCTAAAATCAAAATAAGAGGCTAGGATTTACTTGGTGGATATCAAGGGAAGAAGAGATTACAACTTAGTATCGAATTAAACTCAGAGTATCATGGAGATGATGTTCTCTCATTGATTATGTAATATGTTGGGTACAAGAGTTTAAAGACTTTATATTCAAGTAATTGAGACATAAGAAGATATGTCATAATAAATTAGATATTTACACATTAAAGTTAGAGCAACATAATGAGATATAGTTGTTCAGAAGTTCTACTGTATTAACAGACATCAAGATTTTAATATTTGGACCGATTCTGCAAAGTAGTGACAATTCCGATCAATGGCTATCCACATCCAACAAGAATATGAATGTTTGAATCAGAATGCTAAAATAGATATTTTGATCAGAGGGGACAAAAGTCCTTTTTCCTCTTGTGGAAGAGTAGTAGATTGAACTCAAAGTCAATTTCATACTCTTCCACTTAAAAAAATTCAACAAAAGAAATCATCAACGAGTACAACAGTTTACCAAACTATTTGCTCTCTTATTGCAATGCTACCGACATCAACTTAAAATTGTAGAATAACAATTATTTTATATTCCATATATGTATGAGGAGTTCTCATACATATATCAGTTCTATATAGGACATAAATTTGTATATGCTATATATGGGCCATCTATGTGTATCAGTGAAATAACTTAAGGATGGCCACTGGCCAATGTGTGGCTTGGCTTGGCTTAGGGATGTTGTTTTAGGCCAGTAGGTGATGGACAGCATGGCCAGGGAGAATGAGGGCCATGATGGCCTGCACTTAGGATTGGACTGATGGGAAGTTCGAGCCATTGGCCTATGTATGCCATGAGAAATGGGGGGGATCATGATTTAGAGCTTATGTGACTGTCAAATCTGACAGTAGATTAGAGGAGATAGGCTCAGGCATGAAGGGCATTGTATAGCTAACTGAAGAAGGGGAGAAGTGTAGGGCCATATTAAGTTGGTAACTAACTATGGGGAAGTGAAGTGGGAGTGTGGCCTTGGCCTTAGGTTATTGTGGGTGGATCAGTTGAGAGGGAAAAGTATGAAGAGTGAAATGAAAAAAAAGGAGGGGCAGGGGAAGGTTTCGTGTCTTATAGCAAAATCTAAATTTGGAGGATGACAATGCATATATAGTGTGGAAGTGTAGTAGACTGAACTCAAAGTCAATTTAGCTTGCGGACCACCATGACTCAAGATAAGCTTAATGAATTAGCAATCATATGCATTGAAAAATATTTTGAAAACAATTGAATTTGCATATATAATTGATAATTTTATTCTAAAACTGCGGGAACAAAATATTTTAAATGATACTATTTTTTTCAGTTTTCATTGCGTGCTTGTGGTTATTTATTTGAGGTGGATGATAAAGAAGAAGCTTATGGAAGAAGGAAGGCAAATGAATGTTTACCTTTAGACCAAAATCTGATACGATGAAGATGAAATGATATGAGAAAATGAAGTGATATTTGGACTTCTAATTTATTATGAAACATTATTGTAATCTATTATTTAGTTTTTTTTTCCGAGTTGAAACTATATTCAAATGTAACATTGTATTGAACTTTAATTAATTGATAGGTGAACTTTGACCCTTTTATTTTAAATGCATCTTTAGAAGAAAAAAAAATGACACAATTTAGAATTTTGCTCTTCAGGCTGGCACTCTATTTACACATTAATATGGCCTCGTTTGGTTGGAAGAATTATGAGATTGAAAAAGGAAAGTAATTTATTTCTTAGGTTTGGAAGTCAAATGAAAATATGAATAAGAAAAATGATTCCCATAGAGAAGGAAAATAATGGAGAAAGTTGTTCCCCCATCCAACCAAGGATTCCCTTTGAAAGTCAAATTTCCTAATACTTTTCTTGTCCTCTTCAAACACTAGAAAAAAAAATATATGGAAACTACAATTTTCCAAGAAAAGAAAAAGGACAAGAAATTGATTTCCTTTCCGCGAACCAAATGAGGCCTAGAGGAACATAATGAGATACAGTTGTACAGGGGATCCACTATATTAACAGACTTCTAAGTTTTAATATTTCAGCGCGCGCATTTTGCAAAAGCAGTGAGAGTTTCGATGGACATCCAGATCCAGATCCAGATCCACATCCTATAAGTATATCATGTTTGAGTCAGAATGCTAATATATTTTTGAGGAGGAGACAAAAGTCCTTCCCCTCTTGTTGAAGAGTAGTAGATTGAACTCTCAGTCAATTTCGTACCCCTCCTCTTGTGGAAGAGTAGTAGATTGAATTCAAAGACAATTCAACAATTGTGGAAACGGGTAGATTGAATCCAAAGTTAATACAACAAAAATATTCATCAACGAGTACAACAATGTATAGTTTGCAAAACTATTTGCTTCTTCTATTACTTATTCCAGAACCAATACCAATACAACTCAAACGAAAACTACAGCAACACTATGCTGCAATGCCACCGACAACAACTTAAAGTTGTAGAGTAACAATTATTTATATTGAATAATGTTAAAGCTCTTCTCTCATTTGCATGCGGGTAGCGGTGTTCCGCACAAGCATTTGTTGTGCTCGAAAAGGTATGCTCCAAACGGTCCGAAGTTGCCTCCACTTGGTATCTTTCCGCACAGCTTGTTGTAGCTCACATTAATCAATCGGACGTCCACCTCTATGATTTGGTTGGATATGCTCCCATAAATCTGATTGTGGCTGAGATCCACATTTAACGGGTTCACCGTCGGATATTCCACAGGACTGAGATCGAAGGAAAGCTTGTTCTGTGCCAACGTGATCTGGGAAAGAGGCTTAGACTTGCCGAAGAGAAACGAAGCATCGCCGGTGAGCTGGTTATCGTGCAAGTCTATGCTGTAGAATCCAACGTCGCCAAAGGAACGGGGGATCTCGCCGGTCAGCTTGTTATTTCCGACGTCGAAGGAGGGGAGCATGTCCTTGCTGATTTTGCTGAATAGGGAAGGTGGTATGCTCCCGGAGAGCTTATTTCCGGACAGATTGATGGAGTTAAGGTTAGGGAGGCTGCCGAGGGAAGAAGGGATGGCGCCTACGAATTTGCTGTTCCCTAGAGTTAGTTGCTCGAGGGCCGTCAGCGAGGAGAGAAAGGACGGGACCGGGCCGGAGAGGTTGGTGCTATAGACGATCAAGGTCTTGAGACTCTTGAGCTTCGACAGCTGGGGAGGAATGGGGCCGACTAGGCTGTAGAGGGAGCTCAAGGTGAGTGTTTCGAGGGCTGAGAAGTCCCCGATCGATGCGGGGATCGAGCCGTTCAGACCGACCGTGGGATTATCGACTTGGTTTCCGGAGAAGGAGAGAGACGTGACGCGGCCGGTGGTTCTGTTGCACCCGACATTCTCCCAAGAGCAGCAGTCTGTGGAGGTGGTCCATGTCGAGAAGGGAGTTGAAGGGAAGGCACTCTTGAAGGCGAGGAGGGCCTTCTGGTCAAGCTTGTTGCATGCGGTGGAAGAAGAGATTGCGAGGAGGAGGAGGATGGCAGTGGCTAGAGTGAAGGAACCAGCCATTTTGATGATGATGATGATGGAAGTGAGGAGTGAGTACAATGGTTTTCTTTCCATTTCAATTTATAGGCGGAAAAGTGTTACTTAAGAGTATAGTCAATGTTTGATCGCTTCTCATATTCGGATTTTTATTTGATGCCACTTTGACTGGTTGACTGGTGGGCGGAAAGGATTTGCTCATCGCCTTCCTGTGCATATGCAAACGACAACTACGGATTCAATGAAGAAAGGGAGATGATGTTGAGTTGGTTCATAGAAGCTGATGTAGGGAGACACCTACTTATAGGACAAATCTACCAAATTAGTGCAACCGAAGCAATAAGTCAAACATTCCTTCCAACCTTATTTGGACATTAACATTAATTAATATTAACATTAAATTAATGTGGACAAAATTGGGTTAATATTTGGGTTAAAATTTGTCATGTCATCGGTCATATCAGATGACACATAATATTATTTAACATGTCACGTCAGCTGCCACATAAGGAGGGATGTATTAGAGGGACAATTTAGAGGTACGAATAGCATTACTCTTAACATAATTAGAAGATAATTAGGATTTTTATATTTTTTTTTTGTTGGTTTTTTTTTCTTGACCTCTTTTGTATTTGGCTATATAAAATCTCGTTGCAGTCATCGTGAGGAGTAAGAGATGATATTAAAATTTTCAAATGAATACTTAGTGAAGTCCTAGTGCGCTTGTGGATTGAAGTCATCTCATGGACTCTAGACACTTAAGGATTCTGACACAATACTGTGGATTTGGACTAACTAGACTTCGACTTCGACCGACATAGTTATCTCCATTCGGCGATGTTTTGGTACACCAATATTGACAAACTCTGCCTCCGACATCGTATTGGTTGCCAATCTACTTTCGCATTTGTGAGGTTCTATCCTTCGCCGTCATCCCATATTAGATGGTAGAAAAAAATAAGGATAAAGAAGATGGAAGTTCAACAAGAGATAAGGCTGATGAGCTCACGTGATGTTGACTTTTACTCGATTTCCCTCTTTGCATATGGTTAAATTTATGAATTATAGAGTGGTCGTTGAACATCCACGAATGGGACAGTCGTAACAACATAGTAGATGATGATTGTTGAACCCTGAATTCGGCAGCCTCATTGGATATTAGGAAAATTTATGACCTTTCTTCTTGTAGTAAAGACGAAAATTTGAAGAATTAAAGGTGTTGTTAGGATGACCTCTAAAGTAGGTTTATTTTGGGCACTATGAGAAATAGTATAAATGAAAGCTGGAGGTACGTCTTATGAAAAGGAAGATGCAAGCAACTTAATTCTCATCATTAGTTAGCTCTGTTATAGCAACATTAGTAAAATTTGGATGATCGAAGATGTAGCCACTCAACCCTTAGAACACATGACGAAGCAGATCAAAGTTTTTCGGAACTTAATGCAAAAATCAAATTTTTTGCATGTTGCTCATCTTTAACTTGGAGGCCTTCCAAATACCCAAAAATATGGGGAAGTGGAATGTCTAGACACCTGCAAATAAGGGAGAACTAATTTGATGAGGTGGTGAGATGACCTATAGAGAGTCAAATATGTACGCACTATGATAGAATGCGATACATACCTCGATTAGGTTGTCAATTTAACTTTATTCATCAGGTACAAGTGAGATTCGATTAACTAATAGTTATGATAGAGGAAGCACAGAAATTTGACTAGTAATTAGTAAAACATCAGGAGGACAGCGGGGTACCTTATGAAACGATGAATTTACACCCAAAGTTTAGAGGCATGGACATTAGACTATTACATAAGAACCAATCTAGTACAAATTTCAGTACTAATGTGCGACACATCTAATGTGATAAAATGTAATGAATCATTTTCTGTTTATAATAACTTTATAAGGTAGAGATTGGACATGGGAAGGTCGTGAGATTTTCAAAATATCTAGGTTTATTGTATTGACATCCTACGGAACATTGAGAGGGCGCATCAGTGTCACACCCAGATCTCGCAGAGTCTTTTCGTCCTCGCTTCGGACTCTGTGAGACCGTTCGTCCTCGCTTCGGACTCTGTGAGACCGTTCGTCCTCGCTTGGACGTGATGTCGTACAAGCCTAAGTTGCGCTTGCACAAGGCCAAGACCTGTAACAAGACGAGATAGACAAGGTTGACAATAGCGCAGCGGAACATATTGCAGATGTTTGAAGCAGCAGCGGACACTTTGCAGATATATGAATTGAACACAATGGTAACAAGAAACAATTTTCTTTATTGATTTCATTTGAACAGATTACAAGCTCTCATTTCTCTCTGATATAATATTTACGCTCTTTCAGAACTTTACAGATTACAATGATCCCGTCCCATACATTATATCCATTTATATACAAAACCAACTCTTGACAACAGATGTCCTTCTCCTGGCATCTCCTCTGATTTCTGGCTCCTGAGGATGAGGCTCGGGCTATCGCTTTGGACTATCCTTCTCGATGCACTTGTACCTGTATACTGACTGATGATGGGTCAGTATATTAGCATACTGGTAATTGTGAACAAAGGGCTACATTTATCTGACACGATCACTGTTCATTTAGTGAGAAAATATTTCTTGTGATGTGATCTTTCTACTTTTTACCTATGTTCATTTCATGCATACAGTGTCAG
>JANAVB010002600.1:9007035-9027035 GCA_029216955.1 Iris pallida | reverse complement strand
GAGAAGATAGATTAATGTCGCACCGAATGTATATTGTACTACAAGAAGAATGAGGACATAGAAAGTTGCAACTTCTGTAATGCGGATCGTTACAAGCCAGTAAAGGGAAAAGGAATGTCAACTAGAAAACGACGTCCTTAAAAGTATATACATTACTTGTCGATCATGAAGCGCTTGCAAAGGATGTATATGTCTCTGAATACAGCTGAACACATGACGTGGCACAACGAAGAACGCACAAAGGACAATAGAGAATTGTCACATCCTTTAGACGGATAGGCATGGAAATATTTTGATTTGTGTCATCAGATTTTGCTGCAGAGCCTAGAAATGTACGTTTGGCGCTATATTCTGATGGCGTCGCCCCTTTCGGGCAGTCGGGATCTCAATACTCCTGCTGGTCGATCATTCTTACCCCTTACAATCTGCCACCATGAATGTGTATGAAGACTCCTTATATGTTCTTGACAGCTATCATACCGGGTCCCAAAAATCTGACGAAAAATATCGATATATATTTACAGCCGTTGGTGGATGAGCTGAAACTGCTGTGGGAGATCGGCGTCGTGACCTATTATATTTCCAAGAAACAGAACTTTCAGATGAGAGCTTCACTGATGTGGACAATAAATGATTTTCTAGCATACGGTATGCTGTCGGGATGGAGTACTCACGGCACCATGTCTTGTCCGATATGCATAAAAAATAGTAAGGCATTTTGCCTTAAGCATGGAGGAAAAACTTCTTTCTTTGACTGTCACCGTCAATTTCTGTCCGCGAGTCATCCTTGGAGAAAGAACAAGGACGCGTTCAGAGCTGGAAAACAAGAATTTTCTCATCCGCCACCCAGATTGTCGGGATACGATATTTGGGAAGATGTAAAGGAGTTGCCCTTCGTAATTGAAGATCCATCAAACAATCGTGTCGAGGGGTTCGGACAAAGCCATAACTGGACCAAATAGAGTATCTTCTGGGACTTGTCTTATTGGAAAGATAATATTATAAGATATAATCTTGATGTCATGCATATCAAAAGAATGTGTTCGATAATGTCTTCAATACCGTCATGGATATTAAAGGAAAGACGAAGGACAATCCAAAAACAAGACAAGACATTGCCGAGATATGCAAGCATCCTTATCTAAACTTGGTATAAAGGGGAGCTGGTGGACAATTAACTAAGCCGGTAGCACAATACACATTGAGCAAGGAAGATAGATTAATAATCTGCAAGTGGATATCTACTTTAAGATTTTTCGACGGCTATGTATCAAATTTGTCTAGATGCGTTGATCTTAATGAACGCAAGCTAACGGGAATGAAGAGTCACGACTGCCACTTGTTTATGGAAAGATTACTGCCTGTTGCTTTGAGAGAGTTGTTGCCTTCTTCTGTATGGGTTCCGTTGGCCGAGCTATCTACATTCTTCAGGGATATTTGTTCAACCAAGTTGACGGTAAAACACATGGTTGAACTTGAGGAGAAGATTGTCTTAACAATTTGCAAGTTAGAGAAAATATTTTCTCCGAGCTTCTTCGACAGCATAGAGCATCTACCGATTCATCTAGTATACGAAGCCCATGTCGGTGCATTTATTCATTATCGACGGATGTACCCATTTGAAAGGTACATAAAAATCGATATAATTTAAGTTGCATTTTATTGTTAATTCTCAAGATAATTTGTCTCTCTAGATACCTACACCATCTAAAGAAGAAAGTTGGCAACAAGGCTCATATAGAGGCTTCGATATGCGAAGCATATCTTATCGAGGAGGTATCAAACTTCTGCTCTATTTATTTCGATACTCATGTTAAGAAAAATCAAAATAGACCTCAAAGGAATGACGAGGACATTGAGGATGGAGGTATATTCAATGTAGGGGCAAGTCTATTGGGGCTAGTAAGAAATGGTGGTTGACTTACGATGAGTATGATGCCGCTCTCCGATATGTCTTGTTAAATTGTGACATACAAGAAGTGAGAAATTTGGAGAAGTGACTACACTTACACTCGTTATAATCTCTAATTTGATAAAGTAACTGACTATACTTATTCTTATTCTCTCAAACAGTGTATTTAGAGATGAATTCAAAATGAGGACACCCGATATTACCGATGAAGGACTTCAAAGAGAGGTTTATTGTACCTTTCCGTCCTGGTTTCGCAAATACATAAGTAATTGAGATAATAATTTATGCAGCTACAATTAAAATATATGCATCTGAAATATTTAAATTATCAATATTTGTTTACAGGTTTTATTGCCTGAAACAATACTCACAAATAAGAGTATTCGTTATTCTGCATTGGGACCGAAGAAGCATATAAAGACTTGGCCAGGCTATGTCGTTAATGGCTTCAAGTTTAGGGCAACTTAGAATGCTATAAATGCCGAATATGTCAATGACGGCTTCAGTACCAAAGATTCTGGTGTTTGCATAAAAGGCACCATCTATGACGACGAGCTAGACTTTGACTATTATGGAGTGCTTCGGGATATTGTAGATTTACAATATAGTGTCCCATATGATATGTATATTGTGATGTTCAAATGTGAGTGGTTCGATACGACACCAAATATCGGTTGGAGAATCGATAAATAATTTGGATTCGTCGATATAAATCATCGCAGGAGGTATAGAGTGTCCAACACGTTTGCGATAGCAAGTCAGGCTGTTCAAGTCTACTATACAAGCTACCCAAGGCGTCGTAGAGATTGATTTGACTGGTGGACAGTATGCAAGATTAAATCTAGAAATACATTCAACGTTGGAGAACCAGCATACCAAGAGGACCAGATCGAAAAGTCCCAATACTTGGTACAACAGTCGGATACCATGGATGTTGAAAATATTGTTGAGGAAAATAGAGGAGAGAAAGAGGTTGATACACAAGACTTAGCTGTCAACTAGGGAAGAAAGAGGTGTCTTGTCCCAAATATTAAGGATGAAGAAGAAGAAGAACAAGAAGAACAAGAAGAAGAATAAGAAGAAGAGGAAGAAGAACTTGATGAGGATGAGGATACAGATAAAGTCGACGATGAGGATAAGGATGAGGATGAGGATAAGGATGAGGATGAGGATGCGGACGAGGATGAGGATGAGGACAAAGACGATGATTAGATTAAATATCAGTATATATTAAAAACACTTTCAATTACATGATTCTAGTTTGACCTCATAAAAGCACTTATAACTTAGTGAATTCAGTTTAAACTTCTGCATATTCTTGTTTCAGATGGCACTCTTAGTTCTTTTCTTCGCGGCGTCACTCGTTGCCCTGCTGATGGCTAGCACTCATCGTCGTGGTGCTAGTGGTGCTGGTGGTGCTGGTCGTGGTGGTGGTGGTGGTAGTGGTGGTGGGTGTGGTCGTGGTGGTGGTCGTGGTCGCCTTCAGCCTTCCCGGGAGGTGACCCCCGTTAGCGATCCCGGCCCGGAGATTACCCCGGGCACAGACTCATCCCGTCGTCGATCTACCACGGGGCTATCGACACCTTCGTCGAGGGAGTCTCCATCCACTAGCGGATCCACCAGCGGTATCACCAGTTACTGCACAGTGGGCCCCGGAGTACCCCGGATTCAGTTACACCCGGTTACTGGTGAGTACATGCGTAGAACCGCAGATCCTCCGATGCCACCAGAGAGGCCGATGGGCGAGTTCCGACGAGAGCTATGGCTCGCGGATGAAACGTAAGTAAATTTAAGTTAATTTAATAAATTTGTTTCATTTATTCAAGTTAATAATCCAGTATTTGCTTCTTTGAAGATTTTTTCCGTGGGATGCTACCAGGCTTCTAGGGCAGATTATCCGAACTAACTACCATGGCCCCTACCTCAACTTTTCTGAGGTACCCCTAGACTTACAGCCCCGCTGGCTCGACAAGCTTAGGGTGTATATATATATATATATCTTGTGATTAATTATTAATTAATCTTTAATCAACTATTTTTTTAATATCGTGATAATTGAATTTGTATGTCAGAGGACCTTCTGGTGGCCCTCCATCGCAAGGAGGCGATCCGCAGGACCTATAGAAGCACCGCCGGGAAGAAAATCCAGGATACGGTTTATGACCTTCAAAGAAGGAGTGGATCTGATAGGACTACTATGAGCAGCTCTTGGAGAAGATGGATGCTCCTGCCTTAAAGCAGAAATTGAAAAAAATGAAAGCGAACCGACGGGCCGCGGGACTACATGCGGGGGGATCAAAGCTCCACGCAGCGACGCTTGCAGAATTGGTGAGATACCGCAAATTCATTCCACTATCTAATTCGGTACTATTAATATACTTAATTAATTAAATTCTACAAATATTTCGTACACAGACCCAATGGGCGTTGAAGGAGGGAAAAGATGCCGACTCGGTCACCATGCACGATGTATTCCAGTATACCCACAAGAGGCAGAAGGACGGAAGCTTCGTCGACGAGAGGCCAAGGAGACGGATGTAAGTACTTACGTTTATGAGACTTATGTTAGAATTATAAGTATTCAAACTATAACTTAGGTAAACTTAGGATTCAGACTATAACTTAGGTAAACTTAGGATTCAGACTATAACTTAGGGAAACATAGGATTTAGATTATAACTTAGGTAAACTTATAGTATAAACACATTCATTTGATAGGCTGCGTATCGTGAGGTCCCTAGTGGGTTCAGCCATTTGCTGCGGAGGATGTCGGCGAAATGACGCCCATCGGGATGCCCTCTTCTATGGCCACTCGCTATGACGACATGTTCATAGATACCGTCGACGGCTTTAAGAAAGGGCGCATGTTCGGAGTCGGCTCCCTGGCGCCGTTGTACGCGGCAATTCTGAGATTTCCACCTCCCTCGCCTCCTTCCGCGGCCCCGGCAGACGATGTTGTGAGGTCCCAGCTTGCGCATCTGAACGAGGCGGTGTCGAACTTGCGGGCGCAGTTGTCCATGTACTTTTCGTGTCCTTCTACTGCTTTCGGCCGTCTGCTCCCGGTCCGTCTACTGGTGCTGCCGGTCCTTCTTCCGATGGGCGTCTATCTTTCGACCCTACTGCCCCTATCGTACCGCCTCCTGCTTTAACGACCCTTCTCAACCTGATGTCACCAGAGCAGCTATGCCAACTTCCAAACCATGTCTTAGAGGGATTGTCGTCACACCTGGTGGAAGTGTACATGCGTCGGGCGCAGCAGGGAGTACCAACACCATCGGATGATCCAACTCCTCCTCCTCCTTCATGTTTGTATTCGAATATTTTGAAAACTGTTTAAATAGTAAATATTTGTGTGTTTTGTGTGGAAAATTTGAAATATTGGATAATGTTGACTGTTTTAAATGATTGGTGTATTATTTATGTTGGTTTGTGTTGGTGGATGTTTGGAAATGATCTGTTTTATTTATGTTGGTGGATGATTGGAATGTTGAATGTTTGGATAATGTTGAATGTTTGGATAATTTGTGTTATTTATGTTGGTAGATGTTGTGTGAACAGGGAATGCTCTATTTTATGCAAAATTTTTAAAAAAAATTCCCAGTTAGCGACGGATCCGTGACGACCAACCGACGGAATATCCGTCGCTAACTGGGACTATTCCAAGTTAGCGACGGATGGCAAATACTCATTGACGGACGATCCGTCGGCAAGGTTCTGGAAATATGAAAAAAATCACAGAAACGGATCGATGGATGTTCTGTCGGTAGGCCGTCGCTAGTAGTCGGTAAAAGTTTGGCGACGGATAATCCGTCACCAAATCCATGACTGGTCGACGACGGAGTAGCGACTAATCTCGACGGAGTAGCGACGGAATATCCGTCGCCACGGTTATGAAAATATAAAAGATTCACAGAACCGGATCGACGGATGTACCGTCGCTATTCCGTCCCTAGGCCGTCAAACAGCAGCGACTACAAGCGACGAGTTAGCGACGGAGATTGCGTATCAGACACTCTCTGATACGCATGTACCGACCATTTAGGGATGGATTAGCGACGGATATTGCGTATCAGATACTCTCTGATACGCAATTACCGACTATTTTAGCGACGGATACGGCCGTCACTAAGGCGATGTGTCATTAACTTTCTGATACGTGTTTTGACGGAAATCCGTCGACCATTCGTCGCGATATGTACGAGTATGGTTGACGGAAATCCATCGCGAAATCGTCGCTGGGTGATAACTTGGCGACGAATAGTTTTTAGCGACGAGGCTTTTCCCGACGGATGTTTTTGACAAAAATCCATCGGCCATCCGTCTGTATTACCATTTATCGACGGCTGGGCGACGGATACGGCCGTCAATAAAGCGATGAATTTTGGTAGTGAATCAAATTCCACCAAACTAAATCCTACTTCCCCCCAACTTCTTTACCCTTAGGTGAATCTCTCCCATCTAGGATTTATGCACACTTTTTATACATTTCTCTATTAAAATCCTCCAATTTCTTTTCTATTTTTGTACTTTTCTTTCCACCCCACAGAAACTTATCACCCCGACCTCTTCCAACCCTCTACCACCTTCATCTCACCCTAAGACATCCCCCTAACACGCTGTCATCTCCCCAGGGACCCTCAGCCCCTAATTTGATCGATAGGAGGCGCGGAAGGCACCCGAAGTTGACCGAATTAGTGCTGAATTCGTCACAGCAGGTTAGTCAACTTGTAGACGAGATTTTATCAACTTTTTCTTATCTATTTTACTTCAAACCAAATTTGAGAGTTACCTTTGTATGTCTACTCCAACTCTAATCGCCGGATCCCCCGGTTCCAAGCGGTTTGTCCATGGCATCGATTCTACACAGGGTGTCCAGAACTGATGAATCTGGTTGCGAGCTATTTTTTACCTATCTAAGGTCATTTTCTAACCTTCTTATATTTTTATTCAGAATCTAGACATTGATACCTTTTCGATGCATATATGTAGGATAGGTTTCGCATCTTATTGCTATTTTAAAAAAATTATGACATGAATTTGTCGTGCCACCGAACTCCGAAAAATTCTGCTTTCCTTGTGTCCAAAAGTGTCAAAACTCTATGAAACCATATTGAACTTTATGTTGTGCAAGATTTAACATTATAAATACTATTTTAATTAATTTTTGGAATTTTTATAGAATTTAATATTTTTAAACATTTATTGTTTCGGGCCTCAAATCGCAAACCAAGTCTAGGAATAATATTGTAGAATCAATACAAATCTTGTATAGATATTTTTCTATGTATAAGATATATTATTTATTATTGTTATATAATATTTACAAATATTTTCTAGAATTAAAAGTGATATTTTCCAGATTTAATACTATATATCTTATATTAAATAGAGTAATCAATATGACTAGTTTTGGTATAAATATATTATTAAGGTCTATATATGGTAGGTATATATATAGTAAGTTATTAATTTATATTATGTTCATATTTCGGAATTTGAACGTCGAAACTGAGATCCATCAATTCCACTGATCTCACATCGCTGAAATTGACAAAGCGACCGTATGGATCGCCAAGACAAGATTGTTAACCTTCTAGTTAATCGTCTTGTCTCGATTTGTGTGGCATAGGTTTCATTGTATGAATTACGAGATACAAACGTAATATTTGAATCTAGAGTTTGTAATCTATAATATTAACGAATAATGATCATAGAGATTAGTATAACCTAGCTCTAGGTGGTATGATTAATAAAATGGTTTATGTAGGTATTACACGACTTAGAACGACCCAAGCTTTCTAGGTAGGAGTGGTTAGTCATAATTGTATTTATAAATAATGTATATTTGTTTATGATTTGGGTTGGTAGATATTACACTGAGTATGATTCATTCGTTCATGGATGGTTCGGGTAGATTTTGGTTCTGTACTCTCCGTACAGATTGGACAAAACTCCAGGCAGGTACACCTTGCCAAACTTTACAGTATTTACATGCTTTTCTATAGTTCCATTCCTTCTTGCTTGGTTATATATTTCTCTTGCTTCATTTATGGTTACTTTCTAGTTTCACGTGCACGTAGATTGTTACTTTTTCTTTCCACATTACTTGTTCTATCTTTCCTATCTTGTTCATGTTTAGTGATAGTATTGCTATACCTGTGCCATGTTTTCCTGGCCTGCTTGACCCATACTTGACTTGGACATGACTAGATAGACTTGACTTTCTAGTACATTAGGAGAGATGTTTTATTAGCCGTGGCTATACCTCTATAGTTAGTGCCTCCCCGGGCTACAATAGAGCACCTGTTATAGGACTGTTAATGCCTCTTCGGGCTACGATTTTATCACATGCACCTATAGCCATGATTAATATTATATTCTTATGACATGTCACCATCTATAGAGTTTCTTTGTGGGTTATTCTTTCCTCTACTTGTTATTTCTATTTTTTTGCATGTTATTTACTGTACAGTAGGCATGTATATTATGTGTCTTGCTAGTCCACTGAGGACCTGGTGATCTCTCCAGGTATTAGATGAAGGTATGGTACACTGATGGAGGATGATTGCTACACCTAGACTGTAGGTATATTTACTTGATATTTTATCTTTCTCTTCCGTAATTAGATTTTGTCCTATATTTGATTCTTGCTACATTATAGCCTAGTCTTATACAAGCTTCTACTTTTTTCTAGCTTGTTCATGATAAATGTGTTATTTGGGATCCACTCTAACATATTTATCTATTCTAGAATCAGTGTATTATGGTCTAATCAGCCTTACTGCACTTGATTCGTTATTGTTACGGATATTTAGTAGATTGAGATATAGTTGGTCTAGAATAACTAGACAGCTTATACATATTCGAGCTGGGCTGGAGTCCTCTCGATGCGTAGCTGGCATGTATACGTATCCTAGTCCTACGTATTTTGGGACTGGAGCATTACATGTTTTTTTGGTGGTCCATACAAGTCGAGTTAGTCGTTTCGGTTACGTTACTGTACCGAACGGGCATGTGAACATGACTAAACCCTTAGGAATCTCAATCCACAACGGCCTTGATAATTCTTTAGAAATTTTCTATCGTCTCTTCTTATTTTGGAGTGACGAATGATCGTGCTATATAGGATTTATCAGAAAATTCATTAGTTATAGTGTAAGTTAGTGTGTTTATTTTATTTTAATTGCTCGATAGATAGAAGGGATTAGAGATGCCATGTGCTATAGGTATCTAGTGGTATGGATTTTTTGCAACTAGTATGCAAGGGCTATAATATTTTAAGCCATCATGTGTTTGATGGGATAGTGTGACCAAAGGTGGTTAGACATCCTCAGTATAGAAATAAATATATGGTCATATTAGGTTACGCCTTTATAGTAGTCACTTGATCAAGAATAAAGTGATAGTTTTAGTGTAGAGATTGGCCCTCTATAAGAAGAATCCAAACATAGCCTAACCCAGCCTATTTACTATTATGCCCTATCAGTCATGAAGTTAGGATTAGACAGAATGGTAGGTATCGCTTAGCTTGGTAGGTAAAAAGAGACTTATACAAAAGTGATAATAGTATGGTTATGAGGATATAGCTAGATGTTTAGATTAGATATACAATTTAGAAGTTTCATAAGCTCAACATAGATAATCACAATAACATATGAGGAACCCTAGTAGGTAAATAAGTTGGCAACCTTTCTAATTTAGGAAGAAGTTAGCAGCCATAGATGGTAGAACAATAGTTACCAATCGTTGAATTAGTATTAGCTTGCCAGTTATTTCTTTTAGGCTAGAGTGACAATCTTTTAGACTATGTTTCTTAAATATTTGAAGACCAGACCGATCATTGTTCGGTGGTTGAAAATCGTCTTCTCCCGTATCATTATTGAGTTGTTGAATTTTGAGGACGAAATTCTTTTAAGGTGGGTAGATTGTAAGGACCCTAATTTTTTTAGAATTATTTTTTTATCTATTTTATATGTTTTCTATTTATTAAATTAGATTTTTATTTTTAATTATGACTATAGATGTACGTTTTCGTAGTTTTAATTTTTGAAGCACAATAATTATCAATTTCTCAAATCTATCTCCATCATTGTATTCTAGACGAGTCCACCTTCAATTTGATATATCATGTCCCATCCAAACGTGTTCCCTTGTGCTATGTTTTTTCATGTACAACTTTAGGGGTAAATAGTCATTTTAGTCTCTACCGTAAAATTTGACTAGCTTTCCAATTAGCAATTAAGGCCCAACTTCGATCCAAATCATTTGACCCAATATATGGTTTTGACCCATTTCGAGCCTACTACGCACATGTTATTGGTGTGCCACTCAATTGAGTTTTCATGTGCTATTTATCTTAAGTGGCACACAAGTCGAAACTATAGACATATTGGACTCATATCGATCAAAAAAATTCTACCGACCCAAAACTAGTCCAACTAGGGACGAGTTGAGCCTATCCTAGGGTATCCTAAACTATTAGACATATCTTAGATTGATTTTTTTGGATTAATATGCAGCCACATTAATCAAATCTAATTTAAATCAAATCCTATAACAACTTTCCTATTTTGGAACCAATTTAAATCCTCGGAGATAGAATTGGTGTATCTTTTAGAATATGCAATCAAATCCTACCAAATCAAATTCTACTCCACCCCAACTTCTTTACCCTTACGTGAATATCTCCCATCTAGGATTTACGTACACTTTTTTTTTATATATTTCTCTATTAAAACCCTCCAATTTCTTTTCTATTTTCGCACTTTTCTTTCTACCCCACAGAAACTCATCACCCCGACTCTTCCAACCCTCCTACCACCTTCATCTCGACCTTAAGACACCTCCCTAACACCTCGACACCTTATCGGGGAGCTTCAGCCCCTAATTTGATCGATACGAGGCACGGAAGGCACCCGAAGTCGACCGAATTAGTGATGAATTCGTCACAGCAGGTTAGTCAACTTGTAAACGAGATTTCATCAACTTTTTCTCATCCATTTTACTTCAAACAAAATCTGAGAGTTAACTTTGTGTGTCTAATCCAACTCTGATCGCTGAATCCCCTAGTTCCAAGCGGTTTGTCCGTGGCATCGATTCTATGACAGGGTATCCAGAACTGATGAATCTGGTTGCGAGCTATTTTTTACCTATCTAAGGTCAGTTTCTAACCTTCTTATATTTTTATTCAGAATTTATACGTCGATACCTTTCCAATGCATATATGTAGGATAGGTTTCGCATCCATTTGCTATTTTTTAAAAAATATGACATTTGCCTTGTCACCGAACTCCGAACAATTCTGCTTTCATTGTGTCCAAAAGTGTCAAAACTCCATGAAACCATGTTGAACTTTATGTTGTGCAAGGTTGAACATTATAAATACTATTTTAACTAATTTTTGGAATTTTTATAGAATTTAATATTTTTAAACATTTATTGTTTCGGGCCTCAAATCGCAAACCAAGTCTGGGAATAATGTTGTAGAATCAATACAAATCTTGTATAGATATTTTTCTATGTATAAAATATATTATTTATTATTATATAATATTTATAAATACTTTCCAAAATTAAAAGTGATATTTTATGTTAATAACATATTACTTTTATATGTAGATTTAATACTATATATGTTATATTAAATAGAGTAGTCAATATGACTAGTTTTGGTATAAATATATTATTAAGGTCTATATTTGGTAGGTATATATATAGTAAGTTATTAATTTATATTATGTTCGTATTTCGAAATTCGAACGTCGAAACTGAGATCCATCAATTCCAGTGATCTCACTTCGCTGAAATTGACAAAGCGACCGTATGGATCGCCAAGACAAGATTGTTAACCTTGTGGTTAATCGTCTTATCTCGATTCGTGTGGCATAGGTTTCATTGTATGAATTACGAGATACAAACATAATAGTTGAACCTAGAGTTTGTAATTCATAATATTAACGAATAGTGATCATAGAGATTAGTATAACCTAGCTCTAGGTGGTATGATTAATAAAATGGTTTATGTAGGTATTACATGACTAAGAACGACCCAAGCTTTCTAGGTAGGAGTGGTTAGTCATAATTGTATTAAGTAAATAATGTATATTTGTTTACGATATGGGTTGGTAGATATTGTACGGAGTATGATTCATTCGTTCATGGATGGTTCGGGTAGATTTTGGTTCTACACTCTCCGCATAGATTGGACAAAACTCCAGGCAAGTACACCTTGCCAAACTTTATAGTATTTACATGCTTTTCTATAGTTTCATTCCTTCTTGCATGGTTATATATTTTTCTTGCTTCATTTATGGTTACTTTCTAGTTTCACGTGCACGTAGATTGTTACTTTTTCTTTCCATATTACTTGTTCTATCTTTCCTATCTTGTTCATGTGTAGTGATAGTATTGCTATGCATGTGCCATGTTTCCCTGACCTGCTTGACCCGTACTTGACTTGGACATGGCTAGATAGACTTGACTTCCTAGTACCTTAGGAGAGAATGTTTTATTAGCCGTGGCTATACCTCTATTGTTAGTGCCCCCCCGGGCTACGATAGAGCACCTATTATCGGACTATTAGTGCCTCTCTGGGCTACAATTTTATCACATGCATCTATAGCCATGATTAATATAATATTCTCATGACATGTCACCATCTATAGAGTTCCTTTGTGTGTTATTCTTTCCTCTACTTGTTATTCTTTTTTTTTGCATGTTATTGACTGTATAGTAGGCATGTATATTATGTGTCTTGCTAGTCCTCTGAGGACCTGGTGATCTCTTCAGGTATTAGATGAAGGTATGGTACACTGATGGAGGATGAT
Source organism: Iris pallida (assembly GCA_029216955.1). Taxonomy (NCBI): domain Eukaryota; kingdom Viridiplantae; phylum Streptophyta; class Magnoliopsida; order Asparagales; family Iridaceae; genus Iris; species Iris pallida. The sequence goes on along the minus strand of JANAVB010002600.1, from coordinate 9,014,297 downwards.
TTCTACACCAAGACTGTAGGTATATTTACTTGATGTTTTATCTTTCTCTTCCGTAATTACATTTTGTCCTATATTTGATTTTTGCTGCATTATAGCCTAGTCTTATACAAGCTTCTACTTTTCTCTAGCTTGTTCATGATAAATGTGTTATTGGGGATCTACTCTAACATATTTATCTATTCTAGAATCAGTGTATTATGGTCTGATCAGCCTTACTACACTTGATTCGTTATTATTACGGATATTTAGTAGATTGAGATATAGTTGGTTTAGAATAACCAGACAGCTTATACGTATTCGAGCTGGGCTGGAGTCCTCTCGATGTATAGCTGGCATGTATATGTATCATAGTCCTACATATTTTGGGACTGAGGCGTTACAACATTTTATTACAGTAGATTAATCTCTTCAAGAAATTTATATAGAAAACTTAAGCACACGTGTATATCACTTTTCAGTGATTCTTACCATAGCCGACGGTCCATCCCTGTACAAGACAAGGATTAGCATAAGCATAATATAGCAACATTCCTATTTTCGATTTATTTCTGCATTGTTAGCTCTTATCAAAATCCTCTTATGCATGTCATCGATTAGCAGTTATGACTCTTGGATTCAGCTCATCGCTAATAGACATGACATTTTCGAGGTGTAGCATTTACCTCATACAACATTCCCGATGTGTAGCATTTACCTCATACAACATTCTCGAGGTGTAGCATTTACCTCATACAACATTCCCGAGGTGTAGCATTTACCTCATACAACATTCCCATGGTGTAGCATTTACCTCATACAACATTCCCGAGGTGTAGCATTTTCCCCAGGGTACTATTACAATCCCTTTGCAACATGTACACGTCCGTCTGTACATGACCAGCATTCAGAACATGTTTGAGGGACAAGCAATCATTCATCTCCTTGGAACTTAATAACAGTTCTATGCAGATATAGCATATCATTTTACCTTTGAAAGCATACCAGTTCGGGGCATATAAGCAATCTATTTTATTTTCTTGTTAGCATGGCAACAATTCATTGATTAAAGGCAACATCTCAACTTTAGCATGGTAACATCTCATTTCTTATTAATAGACAACAACTCTTATTCTTAGCATGCATATTATCTTTGTTCTTAGCATAGCAACATGTGAAATTCCTTACAAGCATACTCAATGATTTACCATCTTGTTATTAGCAATAACATTCAATCAAAAACTCATATTCTTATTAGGTGTACTACAAGAAACCAGGGTGTCCTACAACGGTTGAAAACCATTGCAAAAATAATATAACCCGTTGCAAAATTATTCTGCAACAGTTATTAGAACTATTGTAAATTCGAGCGTTGTCGATTCCTCTTGCAATGGTTATAGGAGGTTTTTACAACTTATCTATAAATAGTTGCAAATAACATATTATGCAACGGATCCCACGTTAATGCGTAACGGTTACATAGTGTTATCAATAATATATTTGGCAACGATTAATAAATTTTGAGTAAAGCACGATGGTTGATAACTGTTGCCTAAAATATAACGGATCCCATGTCAATGCGTAACGGTTATATAGTGTTATCAATAATATATTTGGGAACGATTAATAAATTTTGAGTAAAGCACGATGATTGATAACTGTTGCCGAAAATATTAATGCAACAATTAAAAATGTTGCGAATAATAGGCAAAGGTCAATATCAAGTTTTTTTTTTACCTCCAATAGGGCTCGAACTCCCAACCTCCTGGATCGCATGCCTCTCTCTACCACTATGCTACATGCTCATTTGTATGTAAATACTTATATATAATATATATGTATTATATCATTTCCACCAATTAAAGCTTTTGGATCGTTGTTAAATATAATTATCTAATATTTTTTTGTTTGCGAACAAGGAACCAATTAATATGAGTAATTCTAATGCTTAAATTTCTATTGTGTATAAAAAAAATTTAAATTGTATATAAGCAAATCACTTCTCATCAGAGGGAGCCACTTCCTAGTCAGACGCGGAGGAACTCCGATATGGTTAATGAAGCAAATATTGGCCCGAACGAAGAACGTAGCTCTTGCTCACAACACCGCTCATGGCTCTTCTAGCATAACAGGGCACGCAGCCCCACCCTAGTATGGCTATTGAAGCCATTATTGAGTGGGGCAGAGCACAACCTGTGGTTCTTCGGGTTGGCAATCAATCCAAACCCGGTAGCTTGAATCTCGATGACCTCCAAGATGTTGTTCAGGTTCGAATTTCTTATGCCAAACCTCAAGAGCATCTCAAAACTCAGTAGTTGTCCTTCTACAAAGCCATAGCTTCTTTGAACGAAGAGATCTACAACCAATAGTCGACTTGTGCAAGGCCAATGGCTGTTTGAAGCAAAGTCGGGGTCAAGCATGATACATAAATGACAAAGAAACTGTGAGCAAAGTGTTAGCCGAAAAGCTCCTCTTTATATAAAGGCCGTGTGGTCCAACCCACATGCTACGTGGCAGTCGGTCAAAAGACTCCAGAGTAATGGGGTGAACATAGGACTCAGCACAATAAAACTCATTAAATAGATTCATTTGACTAAGTTTTAGTTATCGCTTCTCGAGCCAGTCAAATGACGGTAATTAAGAAAGAGAATGTTGACTCATCCGTTCAAGATCAGTCATTAATTATTCTTACAGAAAATAACTTTGACAAAACTAGCTCCTTCAACTCAGAAGCACAACCACTTCAATTAAACCCCGAAGCATAGCACCTTTGATTCAACCAAAGCGCAGCACCCTCGCTTTAACCCATAAGTGCAGCCCCTTCGGTTCAACCAGAAGTGTAGCTCCTCGCTTCAACTCAGAAGCACAGTTCCTTCCATCTGATCTAAAAGCATAGCCCATTCAATGGCTCTTTCATCTGACACTTTGTTGCAACAGCACAAGTCAACTCGATGCCCTAAAATTACTGTGGCTCTATTATCTCAGCGCAGCCAACACGTCACCCTAAAGCGTAGTGATTCCGCTACCTCAGCACAATCAACTCGTTATCCTAAAGTGTAGTGACACCGTTCCCTCAATACAGTCAATTCATCGCTCGAGTGCGTAGTGACTGCGTGGCCTCAATACAGTCTATCCGCCGCCCTAAAGCGCAGTAACTACGTGGCCTTCGAAGCAACAGTCTTCTCGCCACCCAAAAGTGCAGTAACATCGAAACCTCACGAGAAGTACAACTCGTATAGACGCACAGCTCTGTGAGTTGGCACCGTTCCACGTGGCCACTCTGACATTTAGGACTTTTCAGATATGATCCAATCAGTTTGTTTAAACTGCCACACCTAAGATAAAAATAGAGTTTGGTTCTTTTGATAGGGTAATATCCTATTGGTTTGTTTAAACCACCATTCCCAAAGATAAGGATAGAGTTTGTTCCTGTGGATATAGGTAATATCCAATCGGTTTGTTTAAACTGTGACCCTTATGATAAGGACAAAATCCAACTTTATGGATATGAGTAGAATCCACTCGGGTTCTTTGATCAAGATTATCGAGTAATGAATACACACCATGTGTAGTTTATTCAGTTATGTTGATAACTACCGGAGATATTGATGGAAGGGAATCTCAGCGTCCGTCACGTGTCAGCTCAGCAGCAGCCCCCACCGTGCATTCACCATAGATTCCCTCATATCTCCACGCGTAGCTCTCCTGCGCGTCAGAAAAAACCCTTATGCACATTGTATATGTGCTCGCCTATAAATAGAAGGAGTTTTCCTTCGATTAAGGGACTTCGAAAACTTCAGCATCTTCTTGATTGGCAACCCAGAGTTCCACACACGAGCACCAGAAAGTCAGAAAAAGTTCAACTCGTCGCCAGATCGTCAACGGAGTAAAGGAGCCGCTGTAGTGCTCAATCTCCATCGTCACACTTCTTTAAAAAAAATTTACTTGGATCTCCTATTCCTGAATCACTTGTACTCTTTTACACATTTAATATACAAAAAGTTCGTATAACCTTTTGTCATGGTGAACAAGGACTACTAACTGGAAGAATATTAAGTATAGTGGTTAGTCCTTCGAGATATTAATAGGATATTATCCCTCCACTGCAGTCTACTAATAGTTCTTATTAAAAAATATATCCTATAAGAGGATGGCTGGTAGCCTTAATGAGTTCTCAGGCATTGTGGATGTTCGGCATGCTTGACAGGAAGCACGGGTAGCATAGCACTACAAAGGAGCACAATACTCAATGCTACAGTATGGTGACACCACCATGAGGTACCTTGAAAGGGTAAAGCCTCAGCTTCGGGTCATGTCATAGCGGCATAGCATCACATATAGGCAGGTAGCCTAATGCTAAAAAATAGAAAGTTGTAGGCAGCACTACAAAGGGGTTGGATACCCATGTTGCAATGGTGTGACACCACGATGAGGTACCTGGTACGGTAAAGCCTCAGTTTCAGGCCATGTCACAACGGCATAGTAACGCATAGAAGCGCAAGGCTTTATGCTAAGTAGTTTAGCACTACAAAAAGGACTGTGATCTCCTGCTTGGTATAACACCATAAGAGGTGGAGCCTTGGCTTTGTACCATGTCATAGCGTTGTAGCACCGCAAGGAAGTGCAATGCTTCATGCTAAAACTCTTTACATAAAGAACTCACCTAAGTGTATGGATAGAGATGTGGGCCGTCTCTTGAGGGTAAAACTTATAGACATCCAAGATACATATACCGAGACCAGGTCAGCACAGGGCCTTTAACCTGCGACCGAAGGCAAAGCTGATGTCATAATGTGAGTGGAAAGAATAATGGCTATGTGTAGCTCCCCTTTCCGAAAATTTTTGAATTATTTTTTTTATCATTTATTTGATTTAAATGGTGATTTTTAGGATGGTATAAATGATTATTTAGTTAATTATTTCGGTAGATGACTTTAGCCATGGTTGAGTTTTGAAGTATCAGGTGATTAGAAATCGTGGCACGGATAGTGCAATGGCGTGCTTTGACTAGTATATATGTCTTGGTGGGGGAGGCCGAGCCATAGGGACGTCCTAACTAGGAAAATCAGGCCAAGTTGCCACTTAATCCTTAACGAAGATTTTATTTATTATTTAATTATATTATTGAGTTTTAGTGAACCCGGTTGTACCGAACCTGTCCAGATTGGGCCCAAGTCAAATTCAAGCCCATGTAGGCATGTAGTGGGACCAAATACGGTCTTATAGACATTTTTGGTAAATGCAAATATTCTTGTATATATTTTTAGGAATTGACAATTATTTTCTAAATATTTGTTATAAGTAGATTATAGGTATTATTATTAATAAATAGTGTTTTACAAAATTTGTATGATCTTCTGGAGCTAGATAAGTAGTGTGCATGTTATATCCATCAGGAACGACTTTTGGGCTATTTTAATTGTTATTATGATTTTATTATCATTAATACTACTTTGTTGTCATTAAATGATAATGATTTATATTTATCAAATCATTTATTATATAAATGATATGTGTATATATATTTCTATAAATAAGACACTATATTATGAATATATATTATTATGATATTATTTGGTGGCTGTAAATATTTATTGTTGTAGTGGTAGATATGCAAAGAAGATATTTATAAATATATAAAGAGTTATATAAATAAATACATAAATGTATGTGTATATATATATATATATATATATATATATATATATATATAAAAATATATATATATATATATATATATATATATATATAAATAGATAGGACCGACACAGAGAGAGGGAGATCGAGAACAAAACCTAACCCTAATATCATACAAATCCTGGCGACCCTCCTGACTCCACGCGCCGCCGGGTGGCAGCCGTCGTCGGCCGGAAAGGCCGCGCATGCGCAACAGCAACCATAGCAGTAGCAGTAAGCGGCCGTGACTAGGCCGACTTCACAGCGTTGGATTTTGACGATCGCTCAAAGGTTTCGCGATCCGATTTCTCAAGTATGTCCACAACCTGCGAGTCCACACACGGGGCAAGGGTTGTCCGTTTGCACCTGCGAGTCCACACACGAGGCGAGGGTGACTTGTTTTGAAACTGACCTCCGAGTCCACATTCGGGGCGAGGGTTAGTGATTAGTTCAAACCTGCGAGTCCACACTCGGGGCGAGGGTTTGGTATTCCATTGACCTCTTGTTTACTTGTTCTTCCAGCAGTTCATTTATGCATAGTTGATCCCGTATCCGTGTTCATAGTTACTTGTCAGTAGCCACATGTCAGTCTCATGTCTAGTTCCTATTTATACCCTGTTTATATTATTGTATGATTAAACTGTTAGATAGGCATGTTTTTATGTATCTTGCTATGTCTTCTGAGGACCTGATGATCTCTTCAGGTAGCTGATTGCGTGGAGTTAGTTAGCGGATCATGATGATAGTGACTACCCCTGCAGGGATACATGTATTTGTTCATGATATTTTCTTATTATCCTTTCGTGCTTTATATTCCATACCAGGATATATTCTGCTTATTTTATAGACTCATATCGTTCTTGGAGTCTAATCGAACAATATGCTAATGGGCTGCAGACCATGACCCATAATTGTTCTTTTATGTTTCATATTTTTATTGTGGATTGAGATATAGATTGCATTACCATGATTTGGCAGTATACCATAGCCTTGACAGCGTTTACGTATTCGAGTCGGGCTGTAGTCCGCTCGATACGTAGCTGGCTTGCTCACGAGCTCGCGTCCGAAAATTGGGTGCAGGTCGCGACAAATTTTTTTGGTGGCCCATGCAGGTCAGAGCATATCGTACCGGTTATGTACTGTACTGGTACGAGCCAGTGACTATGACTAAACCCTTAGAAATCTCAATCCACTCTGCCTTGTAAATTCTCCTAGAAATTTCTCTACGTCCTTGAAATATCATATTTGTTCTCGATTATTCTTCCTTGCCTTCTAACCATTGATTTCCGTCTCTTTTTATTTCGGGATGACGAACGATCGTGCTGTTTAGAATCTATCATAAATTCTTAAATTATAGTACAATATTGCTTGACTATTGAATATTTGGTTGTTTATAGATATGAGGGATTATAGATGCCATATGCCCTAGATATCTGTTGGAAGGAGTGTTAGCAAGTAGTTAGAAGATTATAAGATTTTAGTGACCGTATTTTGAGGAGTAGTATGACCAAAGGTGGGTAGAAGTCCTCAAGTACTCGGAGTTATAAAATGACTAGAGAAGGCCATGAAATATTTTTTGGAGAAATTAAATTTGAGGAGATTAAGATAAT